>WYDK02000023.1:411912-424497 GCA_009867345.2 Toxicodendron radicans
TTTAGTGCAAGGGGGCCACCGGCATGAAACCAACAGAACAATATAAATAGTTTTTCGACAATTAGATCATCTCTTACGCCATGCAAACGAAATCCAATCTTCCTGTACCATGGCACTTGTGGTATTCAAAGGTAAACTAATGTAATTTATCATATAGTATGTTTGTAATTGGGAAACCTTTACAAAATTGTAACAATACATCACACAATAAAATCACACTGCTGGTAAAACGATAGAGCTAATCATCAACTAGATTGATCTCACTCTCACTCGTAGATAGAAGTAATAGAGCAATTTATAACTATATATGTCACTAGAATTTTTTACTTTTTTGGAACCCAACATCCATGTAACCCATAAGGTAGACCGTATGGGAACTTTGCTCTTGCAATTTCTTCGAATGTGGATCCATCCAACAACAATGCATACCCACCTCCATTTCTTTCACTGATCATGGAGATTACCACGCCTGTAATATTTATGTTCAATATTTGTTAAAGTACGAAGATATCATTAAGGAGAAGGTTTCAGTAGAGATATTTTACAAGTTATATATACATACTGCTTATTATTTAATATTTATTACAAATATTTACTTTAAATAAATTAAGGTTCCAAGAACAACTGCCAATATTTTAATTACACATAGTTGAAATTATTAAAGTAGAAGTCTTAATTCGAATCGTGGTCAAACAGTAAATTTGTATTGAACTTTGATATTCTTTATCAATTTTTTTTTTTTGGGCTACGGACTAAAATTTTAGTTGATAATTAATGAAGAAATAAAGAATGGAGGCACTGACCATCGTCTTCGTCTGTGGCTCCTGGGCGAGCCACAAAGAAAGGTTCTGAGGGGACAGCTCCCTCGTCATACCAATTCTTGGCCTTTTTCTTCACTAAATCAATCTGCAATAAATAATTAATTACGCGTTAATATCAACCAAAGACTCAAAAGCCTGCAGGGGGCCAGTTGTGGTTTTACTGGCACTGGTACTAGCTAGTGGTAGTGGGTGGCGCCGCTGAGTTTACCTTAGTGAGAGTGTTGGGGAAGTTGCATGGACGTTGGGCTCCACAAGCATATGCGTATCTGTACATTTTACCCAAATATGCAGGGTTAATGCTACACATGTCCATTCCTCTTCCATGTTCATCTGGTTCGAGCGCTGCCTCCAACTTTCCAAATGGACTCCCATCCAACGGTATTCTGAACCTTCCAACCCTGTTTAATTTGATCATTTATTATATCATGATTCAAGAGATCGAATGCTTCTTCTCCTTCTAGGTTTAGAGTTGTTATAAGTGGTCTGATGATATACTATTTAGATTCATGCTTAAATATAAGTACTTGATAATTAAATTAGTTAGATATCTGTAGACTTGTACTTGCTTTGTTGCATGCATGAACCTGAAGTATATATATTTTCTATTTAAACCTCATCCTAATATAAACAAGATTCCCTTATTCCAAAACAGACTTAAAGCCCCCCATCTCAGATTTTGGATGGCATTAAATGGAAACCCGAAATTTTAATTAGTGCACGGGACGGTAGCCTTGTCATCTTGGAACAAAACAGAATTCCTTCAATTTATATATATATAGGTAGAGAGAAACTTTTTGTTTTTTGTTTTCTTTTTTTTCCTGGACTGATGGGACAGTGTGTTGGAAGGCCCGTCATGGCTTGGCTTGAAACTAGCAGTATTAGGATAATGGCGAGCCAACAAAAAATTAAAAATCTCTAAGTAAATTGATTGTTTAGAGGTAAAAGATATTAATTAATTATATAAATATGCAAGGAGAATTATTTAAGTTATACATATCACATACCTGGCATCCGGCAGTACATCATCAATACCATTGAATGAGCGGAGGTTTTGCAGTCTAAGTTTATCCAGGATTGTTGTATCTGAATTGTGTTCACAACAATCAGCAATAACCGCTGTCACCCTTCCATCTTCGTCTTTCTCTTCGTATGCATTGATGAAATGGAATGTCACAAACAATGGCACTTCCACGCTTGCCACCTTCATTAGAATAGTTCAGCCACAAAATTAACCTACTTTTATAACAAATTAAGTAATCAAACAACAGAACACAGGGATGATAATGGACTTACAATTTTGCCACTAGCTTTGCACATAATATGCATAAACCCTTTAGACTCAGGGTGCCACTCGAACTTGTACAGTGGTGTGGGTTCAGCCCTAAGCAAATTCTGCGCGCAGTATCGTAAAGGCATCTCAGGAACGACCACATAATGTTCAGTGACTGGAAACGAGTGCACCCAGCCGGGTGCTGGGCCACCTCGACAACTGACCCGCCCAATCACCTTCCTTTCATTAGTCCCCGGCTCCATCCTCACCACCAAGTACCCCGGGTTTATTAAATCAGGCAACAACGTTAAAAACTCCTTATCAGTCACAATGGGGTGAGCAGAATGAATCAAACCCCCCAATGTGTCACTGTACTCAAACTTTCCTACTGTGTCCAGTGTGTCCGGGTCGATAATTATGGAGCCCTTTTGTGTCTCCGTCAAGCAAACAACACGTCCATCTCCAAGTTTAATTACGCCAGTATTGGCGTTATCAGTCAAAGATGCACCAGAGAAGAGGTTTGCAAGATCCCCAATGTAAGATAAGAAGTTATCAGTTTTTGGAACCTCTGAGAATTCACGGTAACATAACTTTTTATTCTTCTTTGCAGCTTTGTAGGCTTCAGATTCAATTTGACGGTGGCCGGCGATTAGGCGACCATTTTCAAAATAGAGCTTGACTAGAGTGGCATAGCCATCGAAGAGGTGCCGGAAGTTGTAGTCTTCAATGTGCCACAGACCAGGACCATTTCTTAGGTATGTGCCTTTCTGCATGTGATGAAAGTAGGATCATTATTAATTAATTGATATACTATATATAAAATGCTTCTTTCTAAATTTTCCTATAGGGCAATATTATAAAGAATAAAATTTATTATTTAAAGTGGTTTTGGAATGAGTCACGTATTACGGAGGCACCTGAGATATTGTTTAAAATTATTATATAAGAAGACGAATAAATAGGGTATGAAGTTACTGTAGAGTAAAGTATAGTGTTCTTTCCAAGCCAAGTATATGCGCATCACCTATATCTAAGAAAACATTATATTAATTATATTATTCATTCTTTTAATCAATTCATCATTATTTAATTGTAGACAATATGCGGTTGTTGTCATAGACGTAGCTGGTAATAATTATGATCAGAAAATAAAGAAAAAAGAAAGTTGTTTGTTTAAACAAAACTCTGTAATCTGTATCATCTTCAAGTATCTTGATATTCTGGAAATAAAGTAGAAGCTGATGACTAAAATCGTGTTAAACAGCTGAAGCAGATTTCTTTTCTCTTCTTATATTTATCATTGAATTGAATAAGATGTTATCTTCGATCTTTTTGAATTATAGTCAGCACAGCAATAGATTGAAGAGGGAAAGGATTACTGAACAGACACATTAGATTCTCTAGACAGTGGTGAATACGTGTAAAGTAGAATCCTTTTTTGTCTGTTTGAAGTGGTCAATGGCCACCAAAATAATAGTAGGGGTATTTAGCTCGTACTGGTCTAGTCTCAGTACGATCATGAATCATTTAACACATATATCAATATAAGAGAAGGTGTATATCTGAGTAAACTAATTTATAAGTAACATACCAGCCATAGGGGTATATCTCCTTCCACATCCAGCTCTCCTTCCCATAGTTCCTGTCTAACGCTTGTCCATGCAACATGATTCTGGTTACCATAATTTTGTTTTTCCGGCAATGGGGCAATCACTGGCCGTAGTGGGCTTGCAACGTTTGTGACTATTAAATTTCTGGAGTCTTGTCTCCTAGCAAATATACCCTTCCCTGAGGAGAAACTTTGGTCAGACTTATAATCTGAAACCGTCTGATCAGAGGACTGCGATAGAAAGCAGCCCATAGCTGAAAATGCTAAGGAAGCCATGAAAGAGTTACTGGTATTGAGATGTGAAAAGGGAAGGAAGGGCGAGTAATTGTGGGTGAAGAGTGTGAAATTGTGAATGAGATATATATATAGAAGGCTTAGAGCTACGAGTTAAAATCAATGGCGCAATGGCGCACAACACATAGGAATCTCGATTGGTGGAATTCGTTTACCATTCTATTTATCTTTTTGTGGCTTAGGAATAAAATAATTTGTCTGACGTGGATGCTCCATAATACAGAAAAAAAGATGCTTACGGTGTGAACAAACACTTTAGCACAATGTAAATACACTACACCTCTTCAATATAACATCAAATATGATTTTTCACAATAATGAATTTCAGATATTATTGGATTAATACAATTTTTTTTTTCTGGCTTTTTGAAAACAACTCGTACAAATGCAAAAATAATCTCTCGCGTATGTAACCTGGTGACTCTCTCCAAAGAGGCGATGAGATTTTGAAATCCCATCCTCGTTTCATTTATCTTGTATAAAGTTGGATTCACTATAGGTTTTTGTATAATTTCTGTAACATGTGGGCTATCTTTTAGGGTGGCCACACCAGAGCCAATCCGTCATGTCAAATGTTAACTCAAGTCTGGTCACACCTAAGACAAAGAATATGGTGTGGGATCTATCAAGGACAACAGTTGGTTTGATAAATCTAAAAAAGATGAGAAATTCAAACTGCCAGGATCTCTTATACGTGTCTAATCTCCAAGAAGTCTACATATATAAATTGAGGAGAGGTTGTTGTTTCGAACAAGACACAAACGCTCACAAAACTAGGATTTCTCATTGAAAAGGGAGAAAAACATTCTTCTTTACTCTTGAAAGTTTATGCTTATTTGATTTACCCTTATCACACTGTAGACTGACTTGAGCGTCGAAGAAGACACACCAGCAATCACCCTTGCTAGCCCTTCCTAACTCCGTTACCTTTTGCAGGCTATCAATTGCAACTAGGCTTACAGCAGGAGGTTCCACCTCGAAAGTCCAAGTCCTTTTCCTCTAATTCACAATTGCCAGCTTAATTGATGTTGATGAAGGCCAGACCAAAAACAGACATTAACAATTTTGTAGAATATTTTATATTTAATAACATGCTGAAATTTGATAATTTGGTTGCAAAAGTTTCTTTGCCCTTCTTGACCAGTACATTTTCGTCGGGGGCAATTACAGAGATATTGAGTTTTTTCAGTTCATGATCACGTCAGAATTCGGATAAGAAGAGAGTTGAAAGTAAATATGTGTCTTAATATCATCAAGAGCTATTGCAAGGGCAAAGAATTGTTCAAGGCCTCATTAGGACCAATAACAACAAAATGACTAAATACGGCCTAGTGTCTTGGCCTAATTCGGGTTGGGCTTATAACGGTTCACTCTTAAAGGAAAATTACCTACTAAGATGACACAAACCATAAGTAGCCATTCTACAGGTCAATCCACTCTACGGGTCGATTCACCCCACAAGTCAGCCCCTTCCACGGGCTGGGCTACTTGGCGCATTAAAATCATCCTATGAGCAAAACATCCTTACAAACTGGGCCAATTTGCGTCTTGGGTCATCCCATGGATTGGGCCCTTTCCAATAGCTTGAACCCGCATCCGACCCATCAACAAAATATCTGAGTCCCACAGATTTCCTAATTCATCCAAGATCCCGAATCTTACATGAATTAGAACTCCTAGTACTAGGCTAGTAACTCATGAGTTTTTTGTTTACTCAACCTCTTACTACTAGGATCTTCAAGTCCTAGTAGGATTCAACCCCCTTGAACTCCTATATAAATAGAGGTCCGCTATGTCAATATTGATTTATTCACAGAGAGCCTCTCTCATAAGTCTCTTGAAACACATTTACTCTCAAGGACCTTCGTTTTTCCGGCCACTCTATACCGATTAGTCGTGCCCTTGCCAACTACTCCTGGTAAGCCTTTTCCACTCTTAACCCTCACTACATTACCCACAACTATGTTGACTTGACCATCGGAGTACCTACGGCTGACACCACACAAGTGTCTCCTGTGAGTTTCGCGTTCACTCTTCTTATAGTGATCTACGATGTTGTCAGTGACTGATTCCTCATAAGATCAAATCCAAAAAAGGACTTCCGGATAGATTTTAACATCTATAGCTATCATACATCTCTAGTTATTCTTTGCTTGAACATTTTTTCCTTACCAGATTGACGTGAGTTAATTAGATCATATACCGTGAAAAAATATAGATATATCTATCATCATGTCTATTTTATTTCACTTAAATTAGATTTGAAATTTTTTACTGAATGATCAACTTTTAATGCACCTGTGATTGGGTCTTAAATTCAATAAATAAATAAAAACAAAGTAATTTCCTCTTAGCTATAGTGTAACATGAATTACTCCAATTTTTTAAACCATTATAAACTATGGACTCGACAGAAATATGGATGGCACTGCCTGCTGTTAGCCTACCACTACTAGCAGTATCTAATTAATAAAATAAAATAAAATATAATTATTAATTAGAGCTGAGAACAAGATATGTATACGTATGGCACTGTATGGGTCAAATACCTGTAATTGGAATAAGTGACGATCCAAATTAAGAAATTTGAAGAGAGAAAGAGGAAACATTGATGTAATATGTGGATTGTGGCCGTCCATAGTGGAGTTGAACAGGTTTCATATTGGTGCCTTTTCCTATAATTCCAAACCAAACAATGATGTTTCCATGAAAAATGCAGCCACCTGATTCTTCATTATTTGCCACTCATTTTCTTAGTCCATACCCCTTTAGGAAAGTGGGATTGGGAGCCTCTCAAATCACCACTTTACTATAAATTACTATAGTTTAAGGATTTGTCAGATTTCTGACAAATGTGATAAGGGTCCACGTGTTTGCCACCTTGCTACTCTTTTCCATGTTTAGTGTGTTACGAAATGATTATTTACTTCTAAATGGCAAACAAAAATGACCCATTTGTCACCTGAAACTATATATCGTGGGAAGATACCAAGTATTGCGTAAGGGTTAAAACCTATTAAGATAGATGTTTAAATCAAAATTTACAGTAATTACCACCTAGCTAGGAGATAAAAATTTGGTTACTTTTATGAGTAAACAACTTTTTCCCACCCAAGGTTTACCTTAACTATACTTTCTCATCCAAAAAGATTTAAAATACCATTTTCCCATCTAAAGTTTATATTCTGTTAATACCTAAAATGCATTTCACTTTCTCAGTCGGCATCCAGTGAGTTACTAGAAGCCAATGTAAGAGAGGTTTTGTAGAGTGGAGACCAGCGGATCGAATGGTGGTGACCAATTAATTGAATATTGTCAGCCGAAAATAAGCTAAAAACATGAAACCTTAGCTTTGAGGTGACCGACAATCGATAAGAAATCAGGTGTTAAAGTGAGAGAGGTTTTATAGGGAAGAGACCAGAGGTTCAAATGATGTGGTGATGACATATATAATTTTCATCGTAAGAATCGACTTTGAAACTTTTGGTAATAACGGAATATTAACTATGGATAAAAAAGTGATATTTTGAAATTTTTTGCGTGAGAAAGTGTATTAAGGCAAACCTTGGGTGGAAAAAAATAGTTTACTCTACCTTGATGATATGGCATGAGGATAGTTCTAGATTTTGAGACAAGAATGAGAGTCACGAGTATACATGTTTTTAATATAAATATAAATTAATAAAAGGAGAGTCAACTCAGCTTTCCTTAACAATACGAATGAAATACATACACGTGACATGATTGAAATACCCAACTTTATGAGTGAGAATTTGATTATAAAATTGTCAATCACCCACTAGCCCTAAAGTGCCTTAATTTAAATGTCATGTCTAGTTTGTGATTGGAAGATTGTTTCGGTTGTATGGAGAAATATTCAAGACCCTTTTAATTGCTCCCATCTCTTCAATGCCTTGGTTGATTCCCACAATGGTCAATCATACAATGACATAATTGTTCAAATGTGTGGCAGACAAAATTAGGGTTTCCCCACAAGAACACCTTCCTTAAGTTTAATTCAGTGTCATTAATTAATTAATTAATTAAGATTAATTAGTGGAGGGTCCAAAAATCATGCATGATTGTGATGTTGTGGGCTATTGCTGATGCAAACTCACGTGTCTTCTTCACAGCTTGTTAAATGAGTAGTTGGGGTTTGGCCCTTTGATTTGTTTTCTATTCTTTTCTTTGTTTATTAAGATGTGGGAGATTTGTATTGTTCTCCATCAAGATAATTAAGAATTTAAGATCGATAAGGCAACTGATTCCCTTTGTTCACATGACTCAGCTCAAGTCAGAAATTAAGGATATAAAATTCTCAAACAATACCAAAAGCTTTAACAATTTTGGAAGTTTTAATTAGGAGCTTTCGAGCTTCTTTAATTTGTAGGTTTTCCATTGGCATATTTTATGCACGGATAAATTAATTTGAGGAGTGGAATCGATCTTAAAGCGTTATCAATCATTGACTATATATGGGAATATATGTTAAATCAATTATATATATATATATATATTAATTAGTAGAACTGAAAATTGAGGTATTTAAAAGAGTATTAATATTAGTATAAGAAATATATTTCATATAATAGGTGAGAAAATCTTATGTGTCCTGAGATATTCAAGAATGTAAACATGATAGTCATCACCAATCAGCATAAACTAGGTAGGCTAAACAATTTTGTGGGTAGATATTTATTTAACTAAAATCCAAATTCAATTAGATTAATTTTTTTTAGTTGACACTTAACACTTCACATTTCAAATATTAATTCAATTTTCATACAATTAAATTGTAATTTAAGAAAAAAATAGGTTTATTCATTTATCAAAAAAACAAAAAAAAAATTAAAATTACAACAATTATTGCCTCATTAAAAACCTCACCAAGAAAAACCCAATTGGGACGAAAATTTGATAAGGAAAAAACAGTACAATAATTGACAGTTAATTTACAAATTATAAAAATATAATTTACAAAACAATTACTGTTGTGCAGGGTTTTTCTAGAAGAGTCTGCAGTAGTCGGACATTGATGAAGAAGTCGAAAAGATTCACAACGAGCCGGTCCAAATGTACCCGATGCGAGGTGATCGCCACCAAAAGCTCGATAGATGGAAAGTTTGATTCAATCATAAGAGGTCGATGGGTACGCAAGGTCACCGGAATCGGCGTGCTCGCCAAGATGACACAGTTAGCACATGAGATAAGCTTTATCCCCTCAAAAGTCGAGATAATGCCAGATTTGAATTCCAATCTGATCGCCCAATCCCTGAATATTCAGGATTTATTTCCTTTTGAAATTGTAATCCCAAATTGGGCGCACTTACCTTATGCATTGTAACACTATAAATACCCCAGCTTTTTATTGAAAGGGGATTACAAATTTTGGAGTGAATAGTGCAATAGTGGACGTAGACACTCAATTAAAGAGGTTGAACCACTTTAAAATTTCTTGTGTTCTTAAGGGTTTGATTTTCGTTTTCTTGCATTAATATTCATTATTTGCTAGCTATCCGTAGTCACGCACACATCCGTTCCAGTTCAGATCAAGGTTAACTGAACCTCTCTGATTGGTGTAATTTTTTGCATCAACAATTACTTTGAGGGTTGACTAGGACCTCCCTCATTTGTATTATCTACATTACAATATTGAAATGATTCTATTAAAGTTTCGTCAACAACCTCGTATTGATCACGCTGGAGGGACCGTTCCCATTCGTGAAGACATGTGAGGACTTCAATCATTTTTTGTGAAAGTTTAGTCCTACTTCCTGACATAATTCTTCCACTTGGACCAAAAGTTTGTTCGGATGAGGCGGTAGAGACAGGAACAAAGAACACATCGAGGACAAGTCTAGATAGTATCGGGAAAATGAATTTTCTTGTTTTCCAATAACTCAAGACATCAAAGCTGTCAAACTCATTTGGATCTGCTGGTAGCACATCATTGGTTCCCAAATACTGAAGAAGCTCACTACTCTACATGGAGGAGGTGGAGGAGGTTGTCCTTTAGGATTTGATCTTCTTTCGTTTATAGTTCACCGCACTCCATTTGGACAAATCTAAGTCGTCTCCTGCTGGTTCTTGCACCATTATTGTGTCATTATCGTCTCCGTTCTGGTTCTCAATCTCATACCCACGTTCATACTGTGTATATACATCGTCTAGACACTTTCTTATATTTTCTAGTTGATTGTGATATTCTTCTTCTTGTAATTTTTAAGTTAACATCCCTAAAACGTATTCTAAACCCCTTAATTTAAGTCTAGGATCAAATATCTAAACCATAAAGAAAATGAATGGGTTTCCAATATTTTTTAAATTTCTCTTCCATTGCTTTTATTGGTTCCGCTAAAATTTCTTTATCTCGATTTTGAGCAAATACACTTGAAATTTTTACAAGTGTATCTAGTACTAAAGGACTGGTAGGATAATACACACCAGAAAGTTTTAAAGTGACATCATAAAAACTTTTAAGAAATCTATGAAATATTTTAGCTATATGCCAATCATCATCTACCAAAACATGAGGACCCTTCTTATTTGCTACAAAATAATTAATTAAATTTGCATAAGGTAAACATGAATCAAACATTAAATAAGTACTATTTCACCTAACTGGCATGTCTAAAATTCACATTAAATATTTATATTTACTGAAAAACACATCGATTACAATGTCTACTTTTGCCTCTTTTTTTTTTAATCTTTTATTAACTAAAAAACTATTCAATTTACCCTTAACATTACAATACTATCCACATAAATACAAACCATTGATATTAACATAAATGCAATACCTATTTAAAATTGTTTGTATTCTTTTGGTTTTATTTATTGTTAGTTGTTACATTAATAGTATGAACGGACTTTTTAAATTGAAATTAATATGATACATTACAAATAATTTTTTGAATGTAAACAAGTATCATTAATGTTGTTATTATCAATTCTCACGTCTCATTTAAATTGTAGACTTTGCATTTTCTATTTACATTAAAATTATCAATTGTTACAACCATTGTCGTTACTAATATGTCTAACAATAACTACAAAATTTACAATGCCGAACAATATATAGTTTTATAAAAATTTAAAATAAGCATCCACTGTCATTCTACAAAAATTGAATATTTTAATTACATTACTCTACATTTGTAAGTTAAAACAAATAAACTATAATAATATATTGTTTTCATATAAACGTCAAAAAAACTTAATAATAATTCTTGCTGCCGAACAATGTATAGTTTTATTTTTAAGTAAATTCCATAAAATTATTATATCATTGACTATTCCTTTTCTATGCTATCATAACTCATCAAAATTGTAAAAAATAAATCAATAAACATTAATTTCTTAGAACATAAATTGTTCGTTTCCTATTCGATAATTATTACTGTTAACTATTCAATTTATCCTCAACATTGCAATACCATCCACAATTCCACATAAATACAAACCATTAACATAAATGCAATACCTATTTAAAATTGTTTGTATTCTTTTAGTTTCATTTATTGTTAGTTGTTACATTAATAGTATGAACGGACTTTTTTAATTGAAATTAATGTGATACATTACAAATAATTATTTGAATGTGAACAAATATCATTAATGTTGTTATCATCAATTCTCACATCTCATTTAAATTGTAGACTTTTCATTTACTATTTACATTAAAATTATCAATTGTTACAACCATTGTCGTTACTAATATGCCTAACAATAACTACAAAATTTACAATGCCGAACAATATACAGTTCTATAAAAATTTAAAATATGCATCTACTGTCATTCTACAAAAATTGAATAATTTAATTACATTACTCTACATTTGCAAGTTAAAACAAACAGACTATAATACTATATTGTTTTCATATAAATGCCAAACAAACATAATAATAATTTTTGCTGCCGAACAATATATAGTTTTGTTTTTAAGTAAATTCCATAAAATTATTATATCATTGACTATTCATTTTCTATGCTATCATAACTCATCAAAATTGTAAACAATAAATCAATAAACGTTAATTTCTTAGAAAATAAATTGTTCATTTCCTATTCTATAAATTTTTTTTTATTATGAAATAAACTTCAAACGTTTTACTTACTATTCTCACTAAAATCCATCATTACTTCTATATAAGGACAACAAATAATATGTGAAAATTGTGTTTCAATATTTCTTTTCCATACCAAACACTTCGTTTCAAAATGTCTGACAAAACAAAAATATTGAAACAGATAGTAGTAGATATAAATAAAAATGTCAACAACTTATGTATTGCAACATAAAAATAAACTGCCTTTATGCACTCACTTCTTGATATCATTAACATTATAGATGTTTTTCAGAATTTACAAGCAATGGAGGATTTGCAACAGCTAAAACCAGAGGAAGTAAAAATTGACAACGGTGAAATAACAAGGTCAACAAATACAATATCATTTACTAATTTCTATATTACAAAATATCATTGTTTGTTAACACTGTTCATTCTAAATGTCTAACAGATCAATAGAATTAGAAGAGATGCTACCATATCTACAAACCAAATTAGAGATTTTATTTACTTCAAGA
>WYDK02000023.1:432067-445326 GCA_009867345.2 Toxicodendron radicans
AGAAATTATGAAAAATAAAATGTACATCACGCTTTCGACTATTTTTTATATGTATATGTGAAAACAGATCCAAATGATTCGTTAATTTGTCGTTTGTTACATATTACAAGCTTGTTTTGATACCTTTGTTAGGTGGAAGAGTTTTAAAAACTTCAGAATACAATGATGTCAATATGAACAAGACTGTAATTTGTTTCATTTTTTTCAGAGGAAGGTTGTATATGTTGGATATATATAATATATATCCCAATCACTTTCTCCTTCTGGTGGCCAATGAAAGTTAATTATACATGTCTTTGATCTGATGTGGCAGGGTGTCACCTACCTCAACTTGTTACTTATAAAATACCTTTATCTATTTGGTCATTGGCTGTGTCTATAGAACTCGACAGCATGAAAAACGAGTTTTCTCTTGTATAAATAGAGCCTTGCTTAAGTGTTAATTATAGCCATAAAAAGTTGGCCAGAAGAGATTAAAATGGCTTCTACTTGTTTTGCTTTACGAATAAATGCTTCTAGATCTTTTCCCAAGCATTCACTACCTAGTGGATTTGGTCACTCCAAAACCCCACTTTCCTCATCTGTAAAGGTACACAAGTCTGTTTATTTTCTCTTCATTTTGCCACTTACATTAATTTTATTACGATTTAAGGAAAGCTCTCAAATTGTACTGGTAACAAAGGGTTTCTACAAGCTAAGCCATAGTTCTGACTCTATACATAGTGAACAAAACAACTTTAATCTAACAAATAATATGCATATATGTAGTGACATAAAGCATATATATACAAACCCCTTAATAAACATCGTAAAGTTGTATTATAAATATCCAAATATGAAAGTTATAACTTGGTATATACCATTATATAAACAGCATATTATGAGCCATTTACTTTACAAACAAACAAATAAGCAAAATTTCTGTGTTAAGAAGTATCAAGTCGCTCGTAGATGCTTCACTTTTTTTTTAACTAGCTAGGCCATATTTTTTTGGACATCAAGAGAGCTTTTAGAGGTTGGAAAGAAAGGACATATAATAGGAATGAACAGTAGTACTGATTTGATTTTAAAATGTTGTGATCAGCCCTTTCTTGAAGAGTTGCAAAAGTTGGCGGTGAAGCTAGATGTTTCTAAAGTCATAAAATATTCTTCCGTCAGAGTATTGGATGCTTTTGTTGATTCAGCATTCCAATTTATGGACATACCATACCTCCCATCTCAGGTATCATTCACAGGAACAAATATTATCTTTCTGTTTTTGGTGTCAAATGACTAACTCTTACACTGGCACGTTGCAGAAAAACTTTGAACCAATTAAAGAGATCGGGGAACAAGTTGAGGTTTCTTGCATTGAAGGGGAAATTCCTGCTGATTTCCCTGAGGGAGTGTACGTTAGAAATGGTACGTACTCATCAATTGAACTTCTAACATATTATTTATAGTCCCGTTGATTGGGCTACTCAATCATAGGGCTTGTATAGGAAGGATTTATTTATTAATTCGTTATTTTGGTCAAAATTTTAAGCCCTCAACTGATCAAACAGCTGAGCCATTCATATCATTCATACTCTATTGAGTATCAAGTGCAGGTTCAAATCCTCTATTTGGAAGTCTGAAGTCAACAGTTTCAATATTTGGAAGATCAAACCATATTTGGGTGGAGGGAGAAGGAATGCTTCATGCATTATATTTTAAAAAGAATGCTTGCGGAAATTGGACTATATCTTACAACAATAGATTTGTTGAGACAAAAACATTTAAACTTCAGAAACAAATTAACAAACCCATTTTCCTTCCGGCAGTAGAGGGAGATTTTATGGCTGTACTAGCAGGAATTCTTTTGAATTTGGTATGGTGTTCTATTCCATTTGGCTATGATAGAGTTTTATAAACATAAACTCACCAAGTTGTGTTATTAGGAAATCCCATTTATTTAAGCTGATCGGTTTAATTTCCCAGTTGAGATTTGGTGCAGCAAACGGGCATTTGAGTAACACAAACCTATTTCAGCATTCTGGAAAGCTGTATTCCATCGCAGAGAATTACCTTCCTCAAGAGGTTGACATTTCTACCTTAGAAACTTTTGATGATTGGGATGTCAGTGGAGCTTGGAATCGACCATTCACTAGCCATCCAAAGGTTTTTTCTTATTTATTTATTTTTTCAATCTTACCACAACAAACTGGTTTATGCGATTGGTTGTTTTATTTACGTTTCCATCCAATTATCCTGAGCGAAAAATATTAATAATTAATTCTCTGTGATACAGAAAGCTCCAGTGTCAGGAGAGCTAGTTATGATGGGGCCTGATGCAATGAAACCATATTATGTGGTGGGAGTTATTTCTGGTAATAATTGATTATGTTACAGTCTGAATTTCTTCAAAGAACCACAAGATAATGATAGCAAAGGATTTTATTGAATTATTTCTCACTTCAGCTGATGGAACGAAGCTATCTCATAAGGTTGATTTGAAGTTAAATAGGAGTGTTCTTAGCCATGAAATTGGAGTTACCCAGAAGTGAGTTCATCTTTTAATTAATAAAATTTTTCTCTGTAACGGCTATTTTCACATATATGAAAACATAATTCATGTGAACCTTTCAAATGTCATAATTTATCTTCTAATCTGTTATCTGTTCATAAAATTTGAAAAAGCCATCATGTTCTTGTACAGAAACCAACTTATGGCGATTATCAATTTTGTGCCACCATGTTTTTTTTTTTCAAATTTAGTGTATTAATTTTATGAGCTATATATGAAGCAATTCCCTTCTGTCAAATAAAACCAATTACAGGAAAATATAATCATTAAGCTTGTGAGTTGTAATAACATTTATTTTTTTAAATCTAGTTCCTTCTTGTGGCTCAGGTACAATATAATAATGGATTATGCTCTTACGACTGACTTTAATAGACTTCTCAGTGGTGGACAGTGAGTACAGATATCTTGTGGCTGGATGGTGCTTTTCAAATCAATCTATTGTTGATAAACATCCTTAAATCCCTAAATTTTGTGAAATACAGGTTTATTAAGTATGAAAAAGAAGGAAATGCAAGAATAGGAGTGATGCCTCGTTATGGAAATGCAGATTCAGTAAAATGGTTTGAGGTAGAACCACATTGCACATTTCACCTAATCAACTGCTTTGAAGATGGTAATGAGGTCAGTAACTCCTTCTAAGTGTCCTTTAGATCATAAAATTCGTCATGATTTCTGACAGAAAATTCAATTAGAGATCTTTTAACATATATACTCAAAGAACATGGATATCGATGTTTATTATTTCCTAAAATAAGAGCAGGTAGTTGTGAGGGGCTGTAGATCTCTCCAATCCATCGTACCAGGTCCTGATTGGGGTCAAGACAAGTTTGAGTGGTTCTCAAGTGGATTTAAGTTCACAGATTATACTCAAAAGAATCCTCACAATTCAATGCAAGATGGATTTCTTTTCACTCATGCATATGAATGGAGACTAAACATGGTAACTGGAGAGGTTAAGGAGAGAAATCTATCTGGTACAGACTTGTCTATGGACTTTCCTATGATCAATGAGAAATATATAGGTGTAAAACACAAGTATGGCTACACCCAAGTGGTAGATTCCATTGCAAGCTCAATGGCTGGTATAACAAAATTTCGTCAAAATTGTGTCCTACGGTAATGAAACAATGTCAAATATTATGTATAATTGGTGTTTTCTTTATATCAGGCCTTCCTAAATATGGTGGTCTAGTAAAGCTATACCTTGATGAACCACAAGCACTCCCTGAGCCAACAGAGGTAATGATAAACTTATACATCTTTTGTAAGTTCAATGTTATTATTTGCTTTCTAACATCTATTTGGACTTACGTTTTACATACATGCTTCTTCTGGTTAATCCATATCCATGAAATTAGGATGGGGATCAAAGCAATCAGCTAATAGAAGTGAAGTACCATAAGTTTGCGGAAAACAACTTCTGTAGCGGAGCAGTATTTGTAGCTAGACATGAACCTTCTGAAGAAGATGATGGTTGGCTTGTCTCTTTTGTCCACAATGAGGAGACTAATGAGACTCAAGTAAGTGCCCAGCTCTGAAGCAAAAAAGAGTTCAGCCAGATCTTCACTGTTATAATTAAATTGTTACAAATTTCGCAATTAGAAGTTTAATTTAGGAGGCATGGGAATTCTTTTATTGCAGGTTCATATAATTGATGCAAAGAAGTTCGAAAGCGGACCAGTTGCCAAAATTGCACTGCCACAGAGGGTACCATATGGTTTTCATGGAACTTTTGTGCCAATTCCCGATCATCCTTAGAATCCTATGTGTAGTCATTTTCTGCCTAAATTCCTAGTTTGCCTTGTACTTTAGCTTGTTGATGTCGTCTCATTATAATTAATGGGTGAAACTGAGTGCGCATATTCTTTAACTAGTTGTTGCAACTGCAAGGGGAGCTTCAGATCAAATGCTTTGAGAAACCACAACTCAATCAAAGATTAGACGATACTAATTGAAGTTAACTAGCCTTAAATTACATTCTGACTTTTGAAACTGTCTTGTACGCTTGATTTCTGAAATCTTTCCAACAGAATAAGGACAGAATCCTTATGCGGACGCACTCATTCAAGCATAATGACATTCCGCCATTCAAAGTTGGTTTGTCGATTGTCTGATGCATTCTTAGGAAACTACTATACAACTTTTACTATTGCATGTAATAATAATCAACTGAAAATCTCCAAGCAAAAGGAGTTAATGTTCCTTCAGTAACAATAACCGTCAACCATGGTGTAGATACATTCCTAACTCTTCTATCATCTGGCAGGTGGTGATGGGTTTTTATTTTTGATACCAATATGTAATAACTTCTCAATTGTTGGATAAATTCATCATTGTTCTGTTCAATAAATTATGCTTTCCGAAGTATAATGCCACGATCTAATTTAGATCGTGCAACCTTAATGCATAAATACAAGATCAAACACTAAGTATGAAAATAGACACAATTATAAATAAGTAAATACCCAAATAGACTCAATCAGTTTGGGTTAATTTCAGCCACCCCTGTATCTTCAAAAATTATCAGTTATATTTAATTCTCTGTTACAAAATTTTGGAATGGCTATTTCACCCTTACATTTACATATAAATAAAATTATAAATAAAAAGAGAAACCCATAACTTTTATCTCTTGTCAATCACCTACAGCTACAAGGCTTCTCACTTTCTCAGTAGTTTCATTGCCAAAGCTTCCCAGTTCACGGTGTCTTGAAAACATAAAGACAAGAAATTCAATTGAAACAAGAACGTGGCATTGGAGCAATGCGGAGGAGACCGATCATTGAGGATAGTAGTGGGGTTAGATTTGGGCCATCCTATTTGAAGTATGAAGGGTTTCAGGAGGATTTTGAGGTGCGAGATTAAGCGAGGAGACGAGGAGTTGGAGCAATGAGGGTGATTTTAAGTGGTTGAGAGTTGTGCAAAGTCCATATTGATTGATTTTTGAGGAGGAGAAGAGGGTTGAGATTGTTGATTTGGCAGATTGGGGATGTGGGAATGGTGCAAGTTAGCTAAATTGTTTGAAGCTTGATGTAATATTATACTTATTTTTTTGTTAAAGAGATTGTCTCTTGGTTTTTATTTTTCATTATTTTCCTGTCAATTTTGGAAGAAAGTATCTCTATATTTAATTTGTTTCCACAAAAAATTAATAATTCTATCGATTGAAACAGAGAAAAGAACGCCCCCTAGTAGCATAAACCAATAATTCTAGTCCTAAATTAAACCAAAAACTCAATGCCATTTGGCCTGCAAAACCCAAGAATTGCCAACCAGCGGAAGTTTTATAATCCTTATGAACCTATCCAGCATTAATTTACTTTGACCTCAACTATAAACAAATGGACAATATGTTTGCGGAGATAAAGTTCTGAAGGCAAAGGACCAAGACTTGAAGCATCTTCCATTCTTATAAGACAAAACACCGATTTTAATAAACTTTCTGATAATTATGAAAACTGAACTTAAGATTGCAGCAGGTTGGAATTATTTATCCAATTGAGACAAATGGAGACAGCATACAAGGACAAAACAGAAGAGATACCTCCTCCCTCGTGACCCACATTAGACCTAGAAAATAATAAATGAAAGAAAAACGCTTCTGAAATACTGTATCTTACGGACTTGGACATAGAGAGATCATTTGATTCGATTAACATAAAAGGTTTCCAGCAGCTGTAGATAGAATATTAACTGGAGAAGAACATAAATTTAACTGAAGAGACAACAAGTTTGGTCATTTAGCAATGAGCCAACCAGGTGTTATCGTTATCATAGTTCTTTGCTCGTTATTTCATGTCAAAGGCCAAAACAATTCAAACTCTGACCCCAACAATATCCTCCATCCTCTCCAGCCAAATCTTGCGGTGGTTATTGGGGTCTTCTCTGTAGTGTTTTCTTTATTAGTTTTGGTACTTGCCTACGCAAAATTTTGCCCAACGAACCCATTTGATTTCATTAGCCATATTAGAAATAATAATAACAATGTCCATCACCAAACTCAAACTTTCCAAGAACTTATTCAATCATCGTCTAGATCTTCCGGAATTGATAGAGCAGTGATCGAGTCACTCCCTTTTTTCAGATTTTCTTCTCTAAAGGGATCGAAAGAAGGCCTTGAGTGTGCAGTTTGCATATCAAGATTTGAAGATAGTGAAATTCTAAGATTATTGCCCAAGTGCAGGCATGCATTTCATGTCAAATGCATTGACCAGTGGCTAGAAAGCCACTCTAGCTGTCCTCTCTGCAGGTACAAGTTTGATATGACAGATCTCAGGAGCTTCTCTTATTCAAACAGTTTGAGATTCTCGGGAAACCCTTCAAATCTAACAGATGATCCGAATCTTGAGTTTTTTGTCCAGAGAGAGCAAGACCGTCAAGCCTCATCTAGGTTCAACATCGGAAACAGCTTTAGAAATACTGACAAAGGTAAGAAAGAAGAAGAGTTGCTTATTCAAGAGGTCAATAGGAATCACCAAAAACTCTTGCATAAGTTCAACCACAAAGTCATTGTCTCTGATGTTGTTATTAGGAACCGATGGAGTGATGTTAATGCTTCAGACTTACTGTTCTTGAACTCCGAGATGCTTCGTGCTGTATCAAGCAATAGAATCTCTCGTTCCAATCCAACAAGTGGAAGATTTCGTTGTGATTTGTCCATGGATGAAAATAGGGTAAAGATTAGGGAGGATATAGAGATTAAGAGATTATACGAGTCCAAGTTCGGTGGAATTGAAAGAAACCATTCAGTTTCATCTTCAAGCTTTCGTTCTACTTCATATAATGAGGCAAATTCATCAGAAGTATTGAATGCTAGAGAGAAGAGATCAATGTCTGAGATCATCAACTTTGCAAGGTTCAGAGATTTCAGTTTAAGACACAAATTTAGTGAAGCTTCACCTGGAAGTAGTGGGAGAAAAGAGGAGAGAATAAGAAGACTTTGGTTGCCAATAGTGCAGCGAACAGTTCAATGGTTTGCAGGTGGAGAAAGAAACTTACAGGAATTGGAGAAAAAAAGGCATGCTTTAGACGTGTGAATTTGACACTCATAATAACTCCACAAGTTCAGGTAATTGTATAATTTGGATATGTAGCTTGTAAATCTTCTTTCCATAAAGAAAATTCCGGAGTTGTTAAATCTTATCCTATCATTAATATCAATGGAGGAAAGATGAATTTAAACTCTATATATGAGGGGTAAATTCTTGTTTGTTTTTTTGTGAATGCTGAACTTATCAAATGTCTTGTTGGAACCATACAGAAGAAACACTTAATGCTATTAACTTTTCATATAATGTCCAAGACCTAAAGTACAGAGTTGTCATGATCAAGGCCTCTGAGCTTTTCTGCTTGTGTATTTTTTTTTTTTAATCTTTCATGCGTTCATTTCATTCTAATACAACATTGATTAAGCATACTAAATAGTCCGCAAGGATTTCTTAAGTGAGTTTTCTGAAAACCCTCTCAAGTGGGAACCTTAATCCCCCCAAAGTATCTTATCTTGAGAACCATATTTTCATCCATAATCATGGATGGCTCAATTAAGCGGAATCCTGATTTACTGACCGAATGAATTGCACCTACCTTACTATTATGGATTGAGGACTTCTATGTTAGGTACTGAAGGCATAGTAGTTGCCCAGGTTGATGAATTTTCTGGTTCATGCCTGCCTGGTCAATGTAAACTTTATTAAAATAGGTCCCTCAAAATAAAAGGCTAAAATTTGTTGCTTTCACTACCATTAGTATAATTGTATTTGGCAGTTCTGTTTTGATTTTTCTTTTGTATAAGCTATCACACATTTTTAAAATGATTAAATTACTATTTCCCTGTCTTCACCCCCTCGTCTCATCCCAGAAAGAATCCAGAAATCAATTTTATAGTATATGATTTTGTTCTAGAGGGTGAATTTTTTGGCCGAGTTTATTTTGTGTCTCCAGCACAATGAGAAGTGACCGTTTATCATCCTAATCTGAAGTGCGATCATAGTCTTCTCACATTTCTTCAATAGATTTTGTCCATGTATTTATATATGAAGTCTACTTTCGTTTGTTTATTTATCCAGAGAATAAACAAAATGGTCTGTACTATCACAGTCTCACTCTAAACAAACAGAGTTACTCTGTTTCTCAAATAAATCATTACCTTTCCATAAATGTTCCCTCTGCTAATGTAAACAACTGACCGAAAAAGGTTTTCATATTAGCAAATATTTAAAATCAGAATCAAAATCAATAGAAGAGATAGTGTTAGGCCACAGATTCATTGTTAATTACCAAAAAGTGGCATGGATATTTGTCTCAGAAGAAATGGTCCTGGCTACTCAATTTTCTGAATTCTGATTACCCTCTCATCAACTGAATGAGAGAGTAGCTAATAATGACTAAATAATGCCACTGCATCAATTGGATTATAAAATTATGTACGCGCCTTATTATTAGCTACAAATCTACCTTTACAAATAGGACGCCTATTCTGCACATCAGAAACCTACTAGAATATGCGGATTAAGTACAAAATCATACTGCAGAACTAGAAAGGTATATTGCATACTAGGAATGAAACGCTAACACATGTGCAGGGCTGCACTATCAAGGACTCACAAAAGTACACGGAAGTGCCCAAACTTTCATCTAGTAAAACTGATATCTGTGATCCCAATTTTCCTGATGCTACAGAACCTATATATCTAATACAGATGATAACCCCCTTGATCAGAGCTATCAAGGTCAGAGTTACTGGTAGATTCGCGACTGCCTTTCTTCATCATCCGCATCTCTTCAACCCGACTAATACTACTGTTGGGGCTTCCATTTTTATGTTTCCTTTTCCTCCATTCCCATTTTTTAAGCCAATGCCTCGCCAACAATACCCCCAGTCCCATGAATATGACCAATGTGCACCCTCCCCCTACAGAAATCAATGTCACCAACACTCCTGCCATCCCTTTCCCATGTGGCATAATTGTCCATATGGAAGCAATATAAGCTGCAGCCATAAATGAAGTCGACACCCACATCACTTTATGTGTAACCATCAATAATTTCATCATGGATTTTCTCCGGAAAGGAATGATGCTTACTAGGAAAATGACTATGCCTAGGGACAGGAATAATGCCACAATGTTGCAAACCATGAAGACCTTAAAAGAAGTTTGTCTTCCCATTATGCACTTCCCAGTAGTTTGGTTAAATCCACCTGGGGGGTTTACGCCAGCCGCAAATGTAACAGTTGCTATTAAAACCGCCACAACAGTGATTGTATTGCGCGCATTGCGTAGACCCTCGTTTTGTAGCTCAATCTGCTTTTCTCGGCGACGACGATGACGATGGCGCTGATGTCGGGTTGGAGATTCAGGAGCTTTTTTCGGCCTCAAAGGTGGTGTGTTTGGATAGTTATCTTGTATGGGTTGAAGTTCTTGTGACATCGGTGGCAACTGGTCACATCTCTTAGCGCCTTCTTCTTGTAATGCAGGTAAAATCACAAGGACACCAGAATTAGTTGCATCACATTCAACAACATCAAGAGCGGTGTATCCCTTGCGGTTTATTGCATTTACATTAACGCCAAGCTTCAGTATGTAGATGACCATCTAACCTCAAAACAAAGACATAGAAGAGCCCATAAAACATAACATATTTCAGCAATAAAATTTGGCAGCAGAATCTCCAGTGAAATAACATTAAAACAATTGTAGAATGATATTTATTTCCTAAAAGAATATGAATTGAAGAAATATGCAAGGAACTTACAGTAGAAAGCTTTCCGGCAGTTGCTAAATGCAAGATAGTGTTGCCATCGTTATCTGGCATGTTAACAAGTTTCGTGATGTTTAGGGTCTCCATCAGGTACTTAACCGCTTCATATTGGTTATTCTTTACTCCAAGGTGTAGAACCGTCTCTCCAGAAATGGTTCTCATCTCAGCTGACTCAAGACTGGTTGATAGTATCTCATCAATAATATTTATACGGCCTTTGATAGCAGCCAAGTGGAGTGGTGTTCGTCCTTCATTGTCTTGTAAAGAAGAGAGGTCAGGGTCTAACTTTAGGAGCTCCCTGGTTGCGTCTAGGTGACCTTTGCTGCAAGAAAGGTGCAAAGGTGTGCTCCCATTCAAGTCCTTTTTCCACGCCAATTCTGGCCGCGCCACTAGAAGCTCTTTCACAATCTCTGCGACATGTAGAAAATTTCTAAAAATTCCTCTAATTCTATCATTCAGTGCAGGCAGCAAAAAATTGACCGTCCTATAATAACCGCAATTAAAGGAATACAATAATTAAAATTGATTCTAACATCTATTAATTAAGTTAATTAATGATAGTACTTGGTCAAAGTTTAGCGTCCAGTCACGTATTAATGATCAAATGAACCACTGCGAATTAGTTACCTGTATGCCCTGCCCAAGCTGCAACATGAAGACAAGTAGTGGAGCTATCCATCTCGAACATCAACAACCATGGATACTCCAAAAGCTGCTTCACCACATCAAGCTTTCCTCTCTCGCATGCCATATACAGCACGCTCTCATTGTTTTTGTTTACCTTATAAACAACCCAAGGATCACTCTCCACCAACAACCTCACAATGTTTAGTCTCCCTTCTCTGCAAGCTTCATGCAGCGGAGTCTCCAATTTTTCGTTCTCAGCCGACACCATCTCCGGCCACAACTTCAAAATCTCTGATGCCAACTCCTCATGCCCAAAACGGGCTGTTAAGTGTAGGATTGTGTTTAAAGATTGTGGAAGTGTTTGTTTGATTGTATCAAGATGCTCTTCTTGAAGGATACTAAGAAAGGTTGGTACATCTCCTCTGAGAATGGTATCATAGAGGCGTCTCTCCATGTTTGGAGATAGGTGAGGGAGGGAATAATAGTTGGGGTGCTAGAAATACGGGTTGTTGATGAGATAATAAATAATGAGACAGGAGGTCTTGTTTTTCCACAAACTGAAGGCGCCATGAAATTTCTCTATGATTGCACGAGCATTAGACTTCTTTTTCTTCGTAAAACAAATTTTGTTTTTTTTTTTGTTTTTGCGAATCTCTCTTGGTCTTATAATTACTAGTCAACCCTCAGACAAAGGGTTGTATACCCAACAGAATACATACAAACCACATTTCAGGTTCATTTGATGACTCACTTATACTACTGAGTTAACGTCCATTCACACTGAGTTCAATTCTGGTGTTCGGTTACACCTTACATTAACACAGATCATCCACTTTTGGTACACAGTATGTATTATATTATATTGTCTTTACACCACTGATCACTGACCATTTTAATTTTTTCCTCTTTTCCCATTTGCATTATTGCATATTCTTTCTCGATATTAATTCTAGTATGAATTTATGCTGATCGCATATATTTTTGTATATTTGCAATTTCTTTATCTGTTTTTCAGAATAGAATATGTTATTATATGCATATTTGATATATTAGTCCTCTTTACTTGTCTGGCTATCTAGCTGGTATTTAATTCTTTCTTGTTTTAATAATCACTTTCCCCCTTGAATATAATATGATGTTTACCAGAAACATCTTGAAACCGAGTAATTGTGCAAGTTGTATAATTAAGGTGATCAGAAAAGTCAAAGAACTGCAGCTGATATGTGGATGCCACGGAATTGGATTACGCCCCTCATGACCTCATAAATTTTTGGCACCAGCAAAACGGTATTAAACTTATTCCAAGCTCCATCCGTTTCACACACTTGTATAGTTAATAATAACATGCTGCCAAACAGCAAAAGGGCACACCAACAACCAAGTGTCATGCATTCAGTTTAGATCCTAAAGACTATTGGTTATATATATAATTCATATTCCACAAGGATAAGGAATTAAGGAGCCATTTCCTTTTCTTAGAAATGTTTGGTGGATTTCGTTTGTAAATGTGAATGCTTGGGGATTTTATTGGGTTTTTCCTTGGCCCGAGAGACCCCAACAAAGTAGTTGTCTTTCTTAATCAAATGTAATTGCTGCATACAACCAATCAAACCTAACAGCTAACCCATTTTTATTACCTTTACCATTACTGAGATGTCCCTACGTGCGCCCCCAAAGCCATATGATCAATTCTATACTTATTGCCACAACTACCGGCTTCAATGGCCCTTCTCCCTTGTTTTACAATGTAATTGTTCCTGTTTCATATACAGAAACCAATAAGGTTTTTTCTCTAAACACAATTATTACAAGACAGCAGAGAAGTTGAATTCTTAACTAACATTAACTCCAGATACTTGCAATGCATTGGTGAAGAATGAAATAAAATTTATGCATATGCATACATAAATGATGGTCCCTTAGTAGAATAGTGAGTCACTTCAAGTGGCTTTTCGCAAAGCAAGACGATCGCTTTGCGTGAAATTGGACGTCAAGATTTGCTAAAATTGGATCATGCCCCATTTTGGTCGGACAAAACTTACGGAGATAATTTAGAGTGTTCTAATATACTTTATTTTACATTTTGTAGTTTAGATATATTTTAATAAATAGAATGGACACTGTTGACGGGTAAAATTGCACCGCTAATGAACTAGTTACGTCCTGACCGTTTCGATCAGGAAGTTTTAAGAACGTGCAGATCGCAACAAACCCGCATGTTAAAGTTTTGTTTTGGATTGGACGAGTTTAGTGTTTAGGTTTGATTTGGGTCTGATCATGAGATCACAAGTGTTTAGGTTTGAGTTTGGGTCTGATCGTGAGATCGTTA
>WYDK02000023.1:464770-478769 GCA_009867345.2 Toxicodendron radicans
CTTAAAAATTTATTTATGCTCAGATTTACAGCTACAGGAGTAGGATGTAAATAGAAGAAATTGTTGGCAGAGATTGAGGTCGTGGTATCCAGTATTCCAGTTCACCCCAATTCAATGCTGCGGAGTGCGGACCCAACACGAACCTGACTTCACTGTTCACATAAGCGTTATTTTCTTTCAATGGACTTTGAATTTGAAGTACATGTTGCTCTTGATCAAGGTTCGAACCCAACATGAAGACATGCTTCCTGTATATGATTGAGAGTGAATCCAAGGCAATTTTATTTTCCCAGAAGAACCTCCTTCAGAATGCGTATAAATTAAACATACAAACTGGTTATGTTAGCAAAGAAATACATTTCAATAATCTTCCACCTTTTTTGTGTATAATAAGCTTTATATATAAAGAAGCTCCTGCTACTAGCAGATGGCAAGATTATCTTCCAGCTTCCTGAAGGGTTCCCAGGAATCTTGTGCGATCAAAACGTATCCTTATTCGCTTTTAATATATACAATCACTTACCGCAAAACAATCTCAATCTTTTCATATTTTCAAACCAATAGAAGCTTTGGTATACATTTGGCCAATGTAGTGTGATATTAAGATAACAAGGACTACTGAGATTAGAGCCAACTTGGCTACACTCCATTCAAGATACTATAAAATTCCAGCCAATTTCATATCCTTTTTCACCAAATCTACTTTCTCAGATAAGCCAGCTCTCTGATATCCAGCAATCAGAAAATCATAATTTGATCTTGTGAGTTCATAAGAACTCTTAATATGGTCCAAAAACAGCTCTAGCCTATCGTATTCTTCACACCTGAAGTAAGAACAGATCACCTTCTCAACATCGTCTGAACATTTAAATGATAACCCTTGTTTCCCCATCCTCCCCACAGAATATTCTACATCATCCAGTCTGTCTGACAAGGCATAAATCCTTATAATCCCACAATGCACCTGCAACAAAACTTGAGGATCTTGATTGTACTTTATTAAAGTTGCAAGTAGCTCCTCCATTTCATCCACTTTCCCAGGTTCACAATAAAATTTCACAAGCTTTTCAGACATATTCTCATTAATTTTCCACCCTGCATCCAACAAAAACTCCATGAACTCTTTAACCTGACCTAAACTTCCACGCTTGCAAAGCCCTTCAAGAACAGACTCCAATATGGTTATGCTAGGCATAACTCCAATCGACATCATTTCCTCATAATATTTATCAGCACCATCAAAATCCTTCGATTTAACACAACCAGAAATGAGAGATTCATAGGTTTGAACATTCGCCGGAAACCCACCAGCCTTTTTAGCAGAGTACCATGTGTGCATTGCATCAACATTTCCCAAGTTTGAAAACCCCGCTACGAATAAATCATAAGTCTCAGAATTGGGTTTATATTCCTCTGAGCTCACCATTGTTTCAAATAAGCTAAGGGATGTCACTACATCACCTGAGCACAAGCAAGTATATATAAGGGAATTGAAAACTGAAGAATTGGGCTTAATTCCACAATGCTCCATCGAAGTAAACACATGCATTGCCAGTGGTATATTTCGAATCTTTCCACAAAGAGATATTAAATCAGAGTAATCATGAGATGTCTTCTTCTCCTTCAGCATTTTGTCTACTCTCCATTCCAAAACCTGAACAGTTAAATCGGACAAATATGAGTAGATATGGCACTTGTGCAAAATCACTTATTAATTACTAATTTGAGTCTCTCCTAAGATATCACAAAAAGGGAAGAAAAAAAAAAACAGAAAAAATTTTACCACCCCTGAACTAAGGCAGCTATATCAGTGTGGCTTATTTGAGCTGACTTTCATTTTATTTTTCATTTGTAAGGAACTCAAACAGAACAAAGCAGATTTTTCATTTCTTTTTCTCAAGTTTCATCGCAATGAATAGAGCAAACACAGAAAAAAACCATTAAAATAAAGGGTGAAGGAAACTAGGAAAGTTAAAAATACCGATTGAGCTTTCTGAGGAGAGGAAGATCGGAGAGAGGTGAGGAGAGTATCCCAGGAAAAGGAGGAATTATTGAGGAGAAGAGGGTCTTCTGAATCAAGTGTAGTTTTGATTTGTGAGTTCGGTATTTGAAGCAATTTGGAGAGAAGAGGACTGGAAATCGCTACTTTATTACAGAAAACACGTAGTTGAAATTTACGAGGAAACGAACACCCGCAAGTGCTAGCCGCTGAGAAAACCCTCCAAACTAATGCCATCTCTTTTCTCCTCTTTTCATGGGTGCTGTAATGTTGAAAGATTTTCTTCTGCCACAACTACAAATAGCCGCAATTGATCAGACTAATCTCATCTCACAATCTCGAACATAACAACTCGTAATTAATCATAACTTGTGACAATCCGTAATTGATCACAAGCTCTGAGGTAACAATTATTAGACAGATCTCATTCGACTAATTACTCACTGTCATGTCAGAGCAGACGAATCCCATTTGATCAATTGTAAACTGTCAGATTGTGAAAGAGAATTTATAAAATTAAGCTGTGAACCAATCTTGTTTCCAAAATATTCACCAAAGAAGATGAAATTTTAAAATTTTATATCCTGCCTGGGAATTTATTGACTTCGTAAAATCAAAGAATTTAGATCAATTTACTTGGGACATTTTAAAACAAGCTTTGACGACCAAAAAAATCACTACACAGTTCCTGGTACAAGATTTTGAGACATCACATCTTCATCCAAAAGTTTGAATTTGTTATAGTACAGAAACTCTACCAGAAGATCTCTTTGAAGAAGAAAAAATTCGTAAAATCCTAACTTCACAAATGGAACATCGAATTCAGTATTCTTGCAATCTTACAATCTCCATCGGCAGTCGGAAAAAACTCCGCATGGAGGATCAAAGAACAAGTAAAGAATAGTAACCCTCAACTTAAATCACATTATACACTAATTCCTGCTACCCAAAAAAGGGTTCAACCTTATCTTCTAATTCACTTTTTGCTTTTTTTTTTTTCGTCCTTTCTCACGTAGAGGGAATTTCATTAAATATAATGGAAGGAAACCATATCATGCTCAGCCTTGAAGTGACAACATAGAAGGCTTATGATACATTAAACTTTGACAAGGCTGACTGGAAGATATCTGAGAAGGCCTCCGATGTACTTTGATCATCAGCTTTAATCTTTATTTGTGCTTTAGCTGATGATGTGTTGATTACACACTCCACAAGAAAACTAGATGATTCTTCTGCTTTTTGTGCAAAGAAGAAGAACTTGAAGTTAGGTGATTGGCCACCTGAAGCAATGCAGTGAATGGAATGTCCTTGCATGTGCCGCAGGAGAGCTTGAGGTGTTGTCAATGCTGCAACTCCTTGAGGACTCATGGAAAATTCCTGGAACAGGTACAAAAATCTCATCTATCAGAAATGTGATTAGATATAAACGCTCGCAAATATGAAGCGCACAAGTAAAAGTTGTCATAGCACAGTGAAAACAACAGGAAATCGAGGAGAGCAATTTTGGGTTCACATCTTACAGTGCCCAGATGATATACGTATGTCCTATGCTTACTTCTATACAGGTTTTCTGAGCGAAAGAACGATTAGCAGCAAGAAGCAGAGTAATAGGGTCCTCCTATACAATATGAAGGCTAACATATTTAAGGATTTTGCCTTTGAACTGGAAGGATAGCTACAGTCTGTCCCTCAAAGATTGAGAACAGGTTTAAATGAATTTATCATTTCTTCCTGTAAATGACTATGGCTCTAAAAAAGGATGTGGGGCCAAATTAAGCATCATTCGGAGATGACAAAAAATGAATCAAGGTTTTGCAACGGTATCAAATACGAAATTAAACTGAGTGAAAGAGGGCTGCCACCATACACAAATTGCAAGGAAATAAAAAGGAGAGGGAGGCATAATCAATAAAAAGATCTAAACAAAAATAAAATAAACTGCAAGGACATATTCTCCAAGTAAACCTGTGATAAAGAAATCCCCAATTGGCGCCATTTTTGCTGGAAAGTGCCTGGATCTAGAACAGCTTTGGGATTAAGCTTCAATGGAGGAGGTAAAGGAGCAGGAGCAGGTGCAGCTGCTGGGGTTGCTGGCAGACCTAGACCAAGTAGATCATCAATAGCTAAGCTAGATGATGAAGCATTGCCTGCAGGTGTGGGGTTTGAAATTGCCAATTCTGATAGTGAGTTTGCAGCAGAGACTGAAGCAGATGAACTGTCATACAAAGGGGCACTATAGGCAGAACCATTGTGAGTGGGACCCCTACTTTCTTCCTTCTCTGAAGTACCTAAAAGCAGATCCTTGTCATTTGCCTCAACTCTGTTGGCTGGAACAACGTTATCTGCAGATTCTGCCCCAATAGATACATTTCCAAGCTCATCTGAAAACTCAAATGGACCACGATGTTCCTTGTCTGTGAACATGTAAGAAGGCTGCAAGTATTTATCAGTATCAGTAAATATGAATCCCACCACCAAAGAATTTGATCTATTCTAGACAAGCCAAATACATCCATTATCAAATATATGGTTACCAAACCACCCATTTCAGAGAGGAAAATTCATAAAACCACTTCAAAGATAACTCATGCTCTGACAATAATCTTTTAAGTTATATATCTCAATCCAAAATCATCAATGAGATAAATAATTGCAGTTACCTTCTGATACACAACAGATAAACTGTTAAATTCGTCAAATATCCGATCTTTGATTTCACTGCTCTGAGTATCAGCGAAGACTGAAACAGCTTGCTTTGGAGGGTTCACAACATTTTCTGCTACAGATACATTGTATTGCAAGAGCCTATAGTAGAATAAGGCTCTATCATGAACATCCTGCAGTTCACTCAACATTTAATAGAACATTCTCACACAAATTATTATAGCAATTTGTGCAGTTTATCTACAGAGTCAGACAAAAGGAAAACAAAATTACACAAAGTGAAATCCCACCTGGTGAAAATCAGCCAGGCCGGCAGCCAATGCAGCTCCCAAGGCTTTCTGAGTCTCAGGTGGTCTCTTGAAGAAACATTTCATAACTGCAGTAAGAAGTTGTAAACGAACCTGTCCAAGCACAGTCTATATTAACCAATACTGCTGATTCTACATTAATTTAATTACGAGCCAAAATTAAATCTTAACTCTGTTTTGCAATATTCATGGCAAGACAATGTCATGACTCCTTCCTAAAATAAAATAATTGATTCAAGCAGATCAGTGGAATTTGATACAAGAGGCCACAATTTGAAAGACAGGAGAATGTTTCCAATTCACCAAATGTGAGAGATAGGCTATTAAAACTGCCCTGTGAAATGATAGGTGCAATAAAAAGAAGCAGGTGCAGCAGCGCCTACAGATGCAAGACCAATAACCAAATGAATGAAATGTAAAATCTTTAATAAAAATGTATCCAAGATCAAGCGTATATGCTAAACTTCTATTATGAAGTTTGTTTCAAACATATATGTACCTTCTTAATTACTAAAAACATACAGAAGACTTAATTATATAAGTATGACAAACAGAAAATGACTTTGAGATTCCTGGGAACAAAAGTAAATAGTTTTGGCAACACTTGAACATGAAATGTAATTACTGAAAAATAATTTATTCAGCGGGATGAGCAAAATAATGGGCTTGAAATGCAAGACAGAACATCGCTCAGCATGTAGACTTAACTTTAACCAGGATATCGAATTGCCCTATTTTACTTTTGTATGAGCTAATTTTCATGATAAAACTATAACCCCTTGAAGAAGAGATCAGAGAACCTCAGATTTACCAACCAGATAAATGTACATAAAGGTGAAACAATCAACTAACCAAGGGAATAGCATGATGACACTATTACAAAAGAGGTAGGTACTTACCTCAGCAGAATGCTCTTCATCCCAATTTTCAATTAAACTTCCTAAAATATAAGGAGCATCATGCATGTCCTGAGAATATTCTCCCAACATCCATATAAGAGCTGCCTTGGCCTTTGGTTCCTGAACATTTTTAGTGCTAATACTCCCAACAACAGCAATGCAATCATGACTCCACTGTGGATACTTCCTAAGTAAATCTTTTACAAGGACCTGCAGAGAATAACTCCAAACTTGAATCAATCTGGTGAACACTAGATAAGTCAACTCCAATTCTGCATGTAGAAAAACATGACCATACACTTGGATGTACAGATTGATCCCTAGGCAAAAATATAAATATTTACCAGAGCTTCAGCAGTCACGTAGTCCTTTTCCATCTCTAGAAACTGAAGAAGCCTATCAACAATTGCATTCACATCATACTGTTGCAGGGCTATTTTCCCCACAGCTCGGATTGACTCTCTTGCAATGGTGATATCAACATTTGCCGCATATTCACATAATTCCGTAACTGAAATTGTCACAAGAACATGCAAATATCATATGCAAAAGAAAATAATGCAATTTTCCTGAGAGGGGCAGAAAGATTAAAACATGTCCTGTTTACTTACCAATTTCGTATGTGTTGCTCTCATTGGCCACTGCAGTCAACATTTCAAGCTTCAACTTTTTTACATAAGATGCTTCATTGTACTGGCAGTAAAAGTGTTTGTAGTCTGAGGCAAAAATAAATGGTGCACGCATCACCAAAAGGTGCAGGTGACTTAAAACTGCATAAGACTGCTCAGGACTTCCTGAACTTACAAGGGTTAGCAAAGGAGCTTTGATCCTTTCATATACCTGAACATGAAATACTTAGAGAAGTTAAATGCTAGCCACTTAAATATATTTGGGAGTGATAAAAAATGAATAAATCAATGGAAAATAACACATAGCAGGTATTGTGGAATGTTAATGTCAAGCCTCACATTAGAGTCAAAATCATATAATCAATTATAAACTAGATAACAAATTTGTCATGCCAATGGCTAAATTGAGGAAGGAAATCCAGTTTATCAAGAAAAAAAAATCTAATATTGATTGAATGCCCGTGCACTCAGAGACTCTCATGAGTCTGTATACTCTGTATACAAAGTATTTTCTCCCCCTTCCATAACTATTAATTCGATTTTCCGTTTGACTATCCAATCTAATTCAAGACCTAGTAAGTAGACACTCCATTAGTAGTGGAAGCAATGTACCAAAAAAGGAAAACAAGGAAAAGATAAACATAGCGTATAACAAAAACCATCAAAAAATTGACATAAGCTCCCAATTATCAAAAAGGGATCTTTTAAGAAGATCCATTAGCTACCATCTTAGAATCTGAACCAATGTTACGAAGGCCATATTTGTCCTTCATAACCGCATACCAAAAAGAGTTTTTTTTTCTAAGGAAACCTCTAAAGCCATTTACCTAAAAATGCTTGATTTGTTTTTTCAACATTACAAATCCCAAGTCTCCTCTATCATGAGATCTAGTAACCATCCCCCATTTAATTAGATGGCAACTGTTGTTCTTGCCAAAAGCTTCCCACAAGAAATCTACATCGTCATTTTAATCCTATTAGCTATTTTGCAAGAAATTGTGGAAATGTACAAGAATTATGCAGGTAACTCATACAAAGTGCAGGGGCAATAAGGTCATTGACAAACAAAGCAAACATGCACAAAAATGCCTAAAAATATGTTAACCTCAAAATAGCATCGCAAGACCATTGTATCGTGTCCCTCTGTGTGTGTATGTATAACCCAAAGGAAACAATAATAAGAATAATAAAGATCAATAAACAAGGCACCTGCTGATGAACGTCAGTCATGGACAAGGTCAAATGTAGAAACACTTTAACGGTTGCTAAGACAACAGCACCATTTGCATGTTGCAGTCTATCTTCAAGGAGATTCATGATGTCAAATATGTCATTGCTATCTGAGGGCACATATTTAGCAACCAACTCAAGCACAAGGCATTGAGCCCATTCACTAAATTCCTTGATCCTGCAGTAAAAAAAGAAAAGCCATCTTATGCCTTATTCCTTATACTAAAGATTTTCTGCACATGCAGTTTGAGGAAAATTACTTCAATTTCAAACTATCATGTTGGTAAATCAGCAAAAGTTTACAATATTAATTATTGTTCAACAGTTCTTCCACAATGCCCACTCAAAATGATTGACAAAGATTGCAATATTGACATCACATGACACTGAAATTATTAACGATCCCTATATCACATAATCAGATATGTCACATTAGCAACAGTTTCATTTTATTCAATCACTATTCAAATTATTAGCATCCAAGGAGCATCTTCCCAAGGAAAACATAATGATAAAATTTAATGCCCAGACTACAAAACAGACCGATTCAAAAGGTGGTATATAATAGGCTTGCTAATCAGAGCTTCTCTCTCTCTCGATGCTTCCTCAGACGTGCTTGCCTCCGAGCTCCAAATCTCTTGTAGTGCGGATAAACAGCTTGCAACAACCTGATGAAACAATAAATGGGTATTATCATACTAATAATACTAAATATTTCCCATGCAGCGTACAAGTTGATTTCATAGCATTGCAACCACCATTTAAAAGGGTGAAGGGAGTAATATCATATTGATAAGAAAACGGCTGTTTTAAAGTACAGTGTCCTCAGATAGTTTTCTCCAAGGTTTTGCTTCCTCTGTCAGCATCCAGTCCAATTTTGTAAGTTTTCTTATATTAATATATTCCTTTTGATGTTTCTATAAAGTAAAAAGAAAAATATCAGCAGACTTATATTGTCACTGAAATTCTGAATTCACAAAAAAAAAAAAGTCCATATTATTTGATTTAAGTACTTTCAAGTTTAGTTCACATCTCCCACGACCACCATCCTCAACCAAGTTAAAAACAGACAACCTTGCAGCTTACACTCACTAGTCTTTCAGCTATTGTAGCATTTTGTTTATGAATTTCATTTTATTTTATTTTTAACCTAGGAGAAAGAAGAAAATTAAGAGTTTAGGTTTTTTATTTCTTTAATTCTTTAATGTTAACATCAAACAACAGCATACATTTGATTCAAGCATTATCTGTAAAATGAAGGCATATAGGCACTAGTAAATTGAACCATATCACTAACCCAAGTATCAGCTTAAACATAAAGAAATCAAATGGCCTCACCTGAGTATCAGGATCATTAAGCATCAAATGCTTTAATGTCAGTGGAAAGTCTGCATCAATACATGTTGAAGCTGATATATGATACAATTTTAGAACCCCGATGACTGCCACTATCCTAACATAACTATTATTGTCCTTCAACCCTGATCCCAGAGGACCCACCAAATATTCCACTAGATTCGCCACTCGCAGTGAACACAAGCTCCTCAATGCAAGCCCACGGATCATTGGGTCCTCATCCTTGCAATCTCTTTGAAGAAAATTGATGGTCAAAAGTGCAAGATCAGGATTGCCCTTTGCATAATTGCCAACATAGAGATAACACATTTTCTTCAAAACAATGTCTGATGTTGCCGAACACATAACCATCTCACCAAAGACAGACGAAACATCAACACCAATCGTCATATAGGAGATCACCTTCTTGAAAAGCTCACGCTTTGAATCATCAACACCCGGAGCTCGGCTTCCAGCAAGCTGCCGGAGCTGTGATTTTAAATCCGAAACTTCACCTTTGCTGTAACATAAAGGTCCAATCAAGAAATAAACCACAACCAAAACGACATCTAATATAACTATCATTAAACCCTCGACTTGAAACCGAAACTGACAAGCAAGTAACATAAAACTAATTGATCAATTAAGATCGTATCTTCAATTTTTTAATGTTAGGGATTTAGCTTAGCTGATTCTATAAATGCGTAACAATATAAATAACATAAAGTGTGATCAACAATTTGAAGTGATAAACCTTGTCTAGTTCTGTAATGTAGTTCAAGTTTCAATTGAGTTGGATATCGTAATATATCAACTAGAAAATTATGAATCTCCACTATTCAATGAATTAAACTCAACTAAACGAAAGCTAGACAAATTAATTGAGTGGGAATTACCCTGAAGGTTGAGACGGTGACGGCGACCGTTGGGACTGAGCCGGAGGAGCCATGACTGATCTGGACAGATGAGAGATGAGGCTTCGTTATTGATTTAAAGTAATTTACAGTGAGATCGACCAAGGTTTTAGAGAGATCAGCCGAGGACGATCAGAGATTGCATGGAGACCAAGTATAACCTGTGAATCTTGAGAAATGAAATTTCAGATGAATGATAGAATTACCAGAAGTAAAACTTGATGCTTCGTCGTGGTGTCGAGGTGGCTGAATATAATTGGCTGCTTTAGGAGTTCACATAGAGGTAGCCTTACTTGAAATAACCTTTTATTTATTAATTATTTGAAATTTTAATATTTTATTTTATGACATACTTAAAACCCTAATTAATAACAATGCTAAAAAGAAAGACATAATAATTAGTGCTCACATAAACAGCAAACGTCACGTCGTTTCTCATCTAATATATATGCATCTGCCATTTGTTAACATAGAAAACGGTGCGTTTAGTGAAAATTATCAATCTCAAGTCCCAACCCCTGAACCCCAGTCGCCAGTGTATATCGAATTCGAAACCAAACCAACAGCGAGGCCATGGCTGCTCAAATTATCTAAACAATCGAAAGCATCCCAAATAGATAGCACAAAAAAGAACAGAGAGAGATGTTTATAGCTCAACTTCCAAGACTTAACATCTCAATCTTCACCAAGCCACCGCTATCTCTTCACACTCATTTCACTTTGTTACCAAAACAAAGACTTCTCTTTGCACCCAAATCAACTCTCTCCACCGTAGAACCAATACCCATTTCTCCTGTCTCTGAACCCGAAACCCAACTTTCAATTTCACTAGAAAAGCTTTTTGTTCCACCAGAAACCCAAGTTTGTATTGATGACCCCACTTTGAGTACCAGAATCCTGAAGGGTTCAAATATTGTTTTAAGTAAGTACGCCAGAGATGCTCAAGTGGTTCAAGCCGAGTTCATAAAGAGTAGTGTGAAGACCGAGGACTGTCCTTCTGATGGCTTGCCTGAATTTGCTCTTGTTGGACGCTCAAATGTTGGCAAATCTTCGCTTCTTAATTCACTTGTTAGAAGGAAACGTCTTGCTCTCACCTCCAAGAAACCTGGTAACCAATTTTAAATTGATTTTAAATTTAATAAAAAAAAAATTAAGAGAGTTTATGGCAGTTGATTATCTTTTTTATTTATTTATTTATTTTGCAGGGAAAACACAGTGCATCAATCATTTTAAGATTAACGATAAGTGGTATTTGGTGGATTTACCTGGATATGGGTATGATTTAATCCTTTAGTACTTGATGTGCATTTAGAATGTGTAAATGGTTAAGACTTCAAAGTGACTTTAAATGAGTTCTTTCTGTTTGTGCTTGATGTGTTTACTAGGTTGAAAAGTTATTATCTTTTGAACAAAACACCAAAAATGATATGACTGTAAATTTAGTATCCTTCATGGTCAGAAGGAACTCAATTCATAACATAATTAACATTGTTTTTCATTTTTCCTGTGCTTGGTCTATGTGTTATAGAAACCAACAGAACAAACAAGTTAACCTAGTTGAACTTTTTCTTTTTTAGTTCGGAAGAAACATACCTTTGGGTTCTGTTAGCATCTTGGCCATTCAAGCATTCACTAATTCATTTTTCAAGATGGCACTTTAGCAAATCTAGTTTCCTAGTTAATTCTGAGATGATAACAGTTTTCAAAGTCAAGTTGATATGGTTAACAATGTAGATGTGGCATAGTGATAACTATATGACATGTGCATATTATCTGCAACCTCAATAACTATATGTGTCTTTTATGATGTCTATAGTCCACTGTTTAGGAACTGATAAGATCAACCCAAACTCAGCGAACTGCAACTGACTAGCTATTTTGGAACTCTTCAACCTTCATTTTCATTAAGATATTATCAGTATTGGTTGCATTGTGTCTGTCATGTGAACAAGAAGTCTTAAACTTTTTGCATTTGCACTGAACAGGTATGCAGCTGCCCCACAGGAGCTTCGGACAGATTGGAACAAATTTACTAAAGACTATTTCCTCAACCGCTCAACTTTAGTCTCTGTATTCCTTCTGATAGATGCTAGCATTCCTGCAAAGACAATTGATCTTGAATATGCTAGTTGGCTGGGGCAGAATCAGGTAAACTATTTCCTTTAATCTACCAGCTGAAGACTACATGGTATTTAAAATTTTGACACCTAAACAGCTTACGTACCTGTTGGTTTAATTTCTTAATGCTTCTACCTGAAGATGGGGGGAGGGTGAAAAGGAAGGAAACTTGACCTGATCATTAATATTTTAACTAAAAAATTTAGGAAAAAGTTATAGACCTCAATACGTTTTTTTTCTTTTACCCAGATTCCCATGACATTAATCTTCACCAAATGCGACAAGCGCAAGAAAAAAAAGAATGGAGGAAAAAGGCCAGACGAAAATATAAATGATTTTCAAGGGTTGATACATGGCTTCTTCCAGACAGCACCACCATGGATTATGACCAGCAGTGTTACCAATCAAGGTCGTGATGAGATACTACTGCACATGGCTCAACTGCGAAACTACTGGCTCAAACACTGAGGAAAAAGTTGTAGAACCACCCCTTCTTGTTTCTGCTGGTAGGTTTGATTATCTTTTTTCCCATCATGTAAACAAACTTCCTTTTTCTGAGGTGTTCATTTTGGATTTCTGGCATTCTTTTCCACGTAGTCCTGGTGGAAAGGGAACAAATTCCTAAAGTTGTTCAAATACCATGATTTTGATGACATAAATTTTGTTGAAACTCCGAAGATTTCAAAAAATTATTACATGACTTGGTAAACTTCAACTACTTGTTCCTCTACACAATGAGAGAGGCAAAAAAAAAAAAGTTGCAGATTCTGACCAACGATTCTTGTTGTTTAGAACAGATATGTATCCTGTTGGAGGCAGCATATATACAATGAGGAAATGCAAAAGAATGCAATAAAATAAAAAAATAGAGGATGACTACCACAGTTGATACATGAAGGATGGTGTTCACTGCGGAATGCTAACTGTTTAGTCATCTTGAAAAAGGTGTTGTGTTATTGGCCCCAAACGTTGTTTTCTTCTTGTGGTTGAAGTGCAACCTAATACCTGATTATTGTTCTTGTTGAATCTGTAATGTAAATCTAATAAGACTAATTTAGGATGGCTTTTCTTAGCATATGAAGTGCCTATCCACGTGTTCTTAATTCCTTTCTTCTATTGGCAATTTTAAATGACTGAAAGTGAAACATGTAATCATTTTGGAGGGCAAACACAAGGGAAGATAACTCTTATCTAGAACTATCAATAGTCAAGACTTAGAACCCTTTCTTTACAACCTTCCTTAGAAATACTTCTGTTTATACTTGTAGATTAGGTTCAATCCACCACAACGAAGAAACCAAATTTGATTGCCTGGCATGGTGCTGTTATAACACAATTTAGTGGAAACTCCCGATTCTTACTATCTCTACCTGAAAGCTACTGGAAAAACCGACTTTCACAACCTTTAGGTAAACAGCAAGTTCAAGATTATCAAGGCATGGAACTGATTCTGAGCAATTGAGCATTTTCAGCACAATTGGTGAAACACAAATCATTCAACCCCGTGACATTTACAACCAAGTCTCAAGGCCTGAGCATCAACCAATGCACCAATGTGGTCAAAACTAAATTTGAATTGCAACTATACAAGGTCGAATAGCAGACTGAAGATATTCAAATGTTACCCTAGAAAATAGTTTGTCATTAAATGCATAGCAAGAATGAAGATCTGAACTATAATGTGGGTTCTGCATGGAACAATAAAATATATATAACATCCATAATCAAAATAATGTAGTTAAAATTTAAAAATCTCCAACTCTTAAAACAAATTGTGACTGATATAGAGTAACACTCAATAGACAATGATCCAAAATTTCTTGTTTGCAAACTCAGAAATAACATAACAAAACAGACTAGCATAGCTCTTCTAAACTTAAGATGCTGCAGCCATGCTCTTCTT
>WYDK02000023.1:504311-516505 GCA_009867345.2 Toxicodendron radicans
AAGTCTTACAGAGTCATGTATTACCACCTGAGTTGAGTTTTGTTTTGATTTCATTACATTTGAGGAGGTTCCTAACATATTCCTTATAAGGAGTACATAACATTACAAACAGGTAGTCCATATCTTTGGTCCAAGTATATAGTAAAATAACAGCAATACAACAGACGAGGTTAGTTGCTAGGGTTACAAGGAGCTGTCATCTGGTAGAGAACACAAAATGGGATCAGGCACAATTACAAACATTTTGATCGACACTGATTAAAAGTAACTAGTATTACATGAAAGGACTTGGATCACATCACTTCCACAACTTGACAAACTTGTCATGACTGGCCGAAGCTACTAATCCTGTTGCGGTTGTTACAGCCAAGGCAGCAATCAGTCCTTCGTGAGCTGAGAGTGTCATAGTCTTGTTCTCACTCATGTTCCAAAGTTCCAAAGACTGCAACAAATGCGCACAGTAGAATGTCAGAAAATATTCTTGAACCATCAATTATGATCATCAAATATCAATTGTCCATATATGATGAAGATGCAGCACACCAATGATCAAGTCCATGCACTACTTAAACAAAAGCATTGACAGCTATTTGACAATCATACAGATTTATTTTGCCAACTTCAATACCCAACTATAAAAACAAAACCGAGCTAAACAATTGATACAAGATTACAAGAAAAGTTACCTGGTAACAGCCAATCACTAGCAGTGAAGGATATGTAGGATGGAAGACACAGGAGTGGAATTTGTTGCCATTACAACTCAACTCATGAACACATTCCCCTTCACTCCCTGACCCAAGTGTCCAGACTCTTACAGAGTCCTCACTGACAGATGCTAGAAACTCACCAGAAGGATCCCAGCATACAGAATGGATTGGTTTAGTATGTCCCTATAATTACAAATCCACAGTCAGCCACGCTGCCTTTCATAACATATTTGCACATACATTTTCTCTTAATTCACAACAGAATGATACAACCTTGATACTACTTCTTTTGGTTATTTAAATTTACATGATTTTCTTTCATTTTATTTAAAAGAATCCATACACAAAGGTTGTTGATACATGAGCTAGTACCCACTTTTTTGGTGGGAGAATTGTTTGTCTATCCAGGTCTAAATCAGGTTAGTACATTTCTAATGCAGCATTCACTTCAAACTGACCTGTAATGAAAGCCGACAAGCTTGTGTTTCCACATCTAGGATAGATACAACATTCTCTGCAGCTGCAGCAAGATATCTTCCATGATGGGGTTGAAATCTCATCTGAGCCGTACCACCCTAAAACCATACAAAATTATTAATATTGACCAGACAAAGAACCCACTTAAATACCACCCACATCCAATTTATGTCAGAGTAATCATCAACCAATAGCCAACAAGATTCTACCTTGAAAACTCTTGCACAGCTACCATTGTTAATACTCCAGTACCGTATTTCACCATCCCCATCACAAGAGCAGATGAGATCCTCTTTATTGGGGTGGAAGTCCAGTGACATAACAGAAGCAGAATGCCCCATAAAAGTACGAAGTGAATAGCCAGGCTGCAGAGAACGTTATTTACAAAGGCACAAAATAATTAATGAGTAAGCAACACTAACAAATTTGAAAACCAAAATGAGAAGACTAAAAGTAACATATAAATACATATGCGTCCACTTTTACTATGCCAGAAAACATAATTATTCCAACTCCTGAAGTACATAATAAAAGTTAATATCAACAAAGACAACTACGTTCATATTTATAGCAATAACCTACATGGCATCTAACATCATAACCAAATTTAGTACAGATACATCTTTTAAAACATTATAAATAATGAAATGCAAAATCATAACAAAATACATGCCTATAAATGAAAAAATGACAAGTCAAGACAAATTAATTAGTTCACTAACATTGTCAGCATCCCAAACTCTAACGGTTTTGTCAAATGAAGATGTTGCAAGACGCGGCATGCTGGGACTGAAACGGACATCAGTAATCAGAGAAGAATGCTCTTCAAGGTTTGTTTTCGACTTTAAAGTATCAGTGTACCATAAGACAGCCTGCAAAACCAGCATTCAAACACGTCAGCATTCTCTTCTTCTTTTCCTTTCTTCCTTTTTTTTTTTTTTTTTAATTCTTTGGGGAGGGTTAACTTTATCAAGCAATCTAAGCCACATCTTTCTTTGATAGGTACATCAGCCAAACATTTTTAAGATTAATTAGGTAAGTTAATTATTTGATATTAAGAAGCATTGATTCTCCCAGCAACATTTATTGCTCATATTATTCATTCACCCTTTTTTTTTAACTTATTAGAGTAAATAACTTCATCCTCTTGAAACTGACCTTCTTGTCATGGCCACCAGTAGCAAGTAGCTTGCCATCTGAAGAGAAGTGACAACAGACAACTTTGCTTGTGCTAGCTCTAACAGAAGTTACTTCCTTAAATGAGAACCCTGAAGCCAAAAAGCATATTCTGCATGCTTAGTGTGAATCATAAGAAAAAAATAGGCCAACCATGACACAGAAATTTGCAATGTTAATTATTTTTCACTAGCATTATGATACTTACAGAGTCCTACATGATGTTAACACACATTATCAACAGACAAACTTATAGGATTACAATATCAAGGACTGTTTTCATATATTATAAATAATAAACAAAACATTTATTAAAAAATCTCAAATCACTCGTAGGAATTATTTCAGGACAACACAAATTTATTATACAAAAGAAGCAACCACCAAACAGATAGCCTCAAACAAAGAGGATATAAAAGCAGAAAGTCAATGAGGAAAAAGATTGCCAGGGAGGCATCTTGCTAGAGTACAAAAGAAAACTAGCCACGAGAAAAGTAAATGCAAGAAAAAGAAAATAACCAGTAACATAGAAATCCAAAAAAATTGCGAGCATTGGAATAACCACATATAAACAGTTGAGCTTTATTCAATAACTCCATCCCGCAAGAACTTGAGAAAAAGCAAACAACAAAACTGGTGACAGCAAGCTTCTGGAGATTCCTCACAAACTACAATCAGTGCAAAAGGTTGGCATTCACACACCTTGGCTGACATCCATACCACGGCCACCAGGATCTCTGGGGTCTGAATCATCATGGGATAAAAAAGACTCAACATTATCATCAAGGGAACCATCCTCCACAAAACGGTCCATATCAGCCTGCAATTCAAGATCTTTATCATCCCACTGCCAAAATGGAATGCCAATGAGAATTATGCAATGAATCTGAAGGCCTTAAACCTCTACAACAAGATAGGAAGTGCACTCACCAATTGGTTCGCTGGTGATGTAAGTGTCCCAGTACCATCGGTGCCAAACATCATCAAAGGCTTGGAAGAACCACCATTATGTGGCAAAGCAGGCATTGAAATCACATCTCCAGGGGTGTGGGTTGACGGTGTTGAAGGTGCTGAACTAGGGGAGGGTCCTGCTGTATTAGCAGTCCCAGAACTATTGGCAGGACCTGAAGATGATACTGGCTGTTTTCTCTTTCTACCAGTCTGGTTTTTTGAAACCTTAAAATGCATTAAGAGAAGCCATGTTAGAAACGTGACCAAAGTTCTTAAAAGGCTCAGCAATGCTCATATCACTCACTCCCTATGAATTTCTGCTATATAACGTACTGACCCTCTTATTGACCATGGAAAAAACTGTTGTGAGGTCAAATAATCCATCATTACTTGATATCTTTTCCAATTTGGTAGTTGAAACAGAATTTAAAATCTGACATAGGTACTTATTAGCATTCAAGTCCAGAAGAAAAAGATTTCCTTAAATACTTGCAATCTCGAGGAATGGGGATAATAGAGTTTGAGATCAACATACACAGGAAATTACAGGGATGCCTCGTATTGGGTTCAGAGAAAAAATACTAGTGCATCAAGTTGCATATGTTTGCCAATCCTCAAAGAGAGAGGGTGGGAGTAAATTACCCATTACGCCATAATCATTAGTATTTGAAACCAAAAATGCAAGTGAAAGTAGCTGTACATAAACTTAAATGGAAAGTTAATACCATAAACATTGAATACATATAATTCAATAATGCATAAATAATATCTAAATAATGGAAAGCCAATTATTCAACTGATCATATTTATAAAATCCCAGAAAGAATATAACTTTGCCACCAATTGCTACCACAATTGATAACTTTTTTTTGATGCAATTAACTTTCAAAAATTAAAGAAACTGCATAATTTGACAATTATTAAGGGCATTCTAGATAAACAGATGACTAGATGTAAATACATTGGTAAAGCTGAGCTGGCTAAATGAAGAAATCCTATACTAATTCTGAAAAGAATTTAATAATTGTTGGAAAGAGTTATAAGAAATGACAGACCTGATCATTTCCTCGATAGGAGTTTGAAATGCTACCATCGACAGTCACACTGCCAGTGGTCCCCATTTTATCTTGTTGATGTAGATTGTGATTAGAACTCTGTGATTGCTGATTTGAAAGAGCATGCTGCTGTGGATTACTGTTCTGTTGCTGTTGTTGTTGTTGATGTTGCTGCTGCTGCTGATGTATCTGAGCCATTTTTAACTACACATAAACAAAACCCATTTGAGTAAATTTGAAGGGACAAATGGTATCTGAGCAAACATAATGCTGCAAGATTAACACCTTAATTAGCATATCAGTATCTCCACGAGGCAGAAGAGGGCCACCAGTTTGTAAAGGTGATCCAACATTTGGAACCACATCACCAACAGAATTAGAAAGACCCTCTTTTCCAAGGCCCATATTCCGATTGTTCAAAATCATTCTGAGTCTTCTACTTTCTTCACTAGCAGATGGTGATGTCAGACTTTGTTGTGCAAGCATAAGTTGTTGCTGGTGTTGTGGTGTCAACATCTGAAGTTGATGAAAAGGCTGAGGAGCCTGTATAAAGGGTTTTTGCTGCTGAAGAAGTCCAGACCGTAGTTGTTCCAGACCCTAACAAAGGAGGTAAAATGTTAAAAACTGACAATGAAAAATAAAAGCTACATTTTAACGTGAGTAATTAAAAGTAGAAAATATTTTAGACCAAGAAAGAAAAATATTTGAGTTTCTTAGGAAGATAAAAATATGCTCCATCATAGAAATCTTACCGTGAGTGGCCATCCTTTTAAAGTTAAATTGTTACCACCTTGATTTGATCCTGAAACAAATATAAAGTTTCATGTTAGCCACAAGAACAGCTACAAAATTACAATTACCATAACAACACTATTAGTTAATTCCCAAAATCCTGCAATAATGCAAGACATGCAATAAAAGAACGATCAGTGATTTGAAGTCAAACTGTACTAAAAATATGATATCATAATCCAAAAGATTGATGGACGTTAATTAGAACATCTTGAACAGAGAAAGGGCTGAAGTAAAGCGTACCAGGAATGCCTATTAATGATCCTTCAGGACCTGCTGCTCTGGGATTCAATACTGGATTAATCTCACTCTTTATGTCCTAAATTCAGATAGAATTCAGAAAAGGGAATATAAGAAAAGCAAAAGAAAATAAGATCATTTGTATGTAAATAACTTACTGGTGCAGACCCTGGCAGTTGTTGATTCCGTGCTTGAACTTGTGGAGACATACCACCCGCTGTACCATGCAAAACTTGCCTGAAATCAAATAATATATTCTCTATGACTTTAATGTCAGAGACAGAATAAATGATCAGACGCTACACTAAATCCCTCAATAAATATGTAGTTCATTTTGACATCACAAGGATAAATGTTTTTCCAACTTTGATCTACAGCCTTTGACCATCAAAATCAAATTTAGGATGACATCATTGCAATATAAAAAGTGGTTTACCACCCCAAATTCCTGCAACTGTGTGAGGCATAATTTCTCTACTTCCTACATCTTTCTTCTGATTTCAAGTACTATGTACAGAAAAATTCAATCCTTTGTAACTAGAAACTCTCAAGTATGAAATTCAATAAGTAAATCTTAATAGAGAAGCACCCTGAAGGCTGGCCGGTAGCAGCAGCTGACTTCAATATGGAAGCATGATTTGGATCCAGAAGCTGGCCCATATTCTCGCCAAATCTTTGCTGTAAAAGATTTCCCAAACGATCAACCACTATGTAAAATAAAAAGGCACAAAATGCATATAAAGGGAAAAAAAACATTCATAATGGTGTGCCACCTTCATAGCAGCATCATCCAAAGAATCCCTTTGCTGTGGCAGTTTTAATCTTTCCTCATACATCTTTGTAGCCAAGGCATTTGCTCCAGGGTTCTGTCGCATTAGAGGGTCATTTCCTACAAGCCCATTAGTAGTACCATTTAGGAGGTGGGCATCCCTTCGCTGCGGCTGCTGTTGTGGCTGTTGCTGCTGAGTTTGCTGAGGCTGCTGCTGTTGCTGTTGCTGTTGCTGTTGCTGTTGCTGCTGTTGTTGTTGCTGTTGTTGCTGTTGCTGCTGTTGCTGCGCATGTCGCTGCAATAGGAGCTGTTGCATCTGCAATTGTTGTTGTTGCTGTTGCTGTTGTTGCTGTTGATGCTGTGGTTGTTGGGGTTGCTGTTGCTGATGTTGCTGTTGCTGCTGCTCTCGTGCCTTAATCAATTGTGTCTGCAATTTCAATATTCCATAAGCTTCCAAGAGATCCTTCAGATTATTTTATACATAAGAACTTCAACAGAAACCCTTCTTAGAAGTAGCATAGCATCCATAGGTTAGCCTTCAAAATATTTAAAGGTCAAAGGGGCTCTTATAACATTCAGACAACCCCAGAAATGAACAAGTCAATTTTCCATGATGATAAGAAGCCCTAACATGAGCAACATTAACCTCCTAACGGTAGCCATCTATAAGAAGCAGGTATGATACAAGCATCCCAGTCAAAGTGTACATGGCCTTCAATACAATGCTGAAGGCTCCTAAACCCCCAGACAGAAGCTAGATTACGCATAACAAGAAGATACAAATATGAAGTGGCTGATCAAGGTTCCTCAAACATTTCTACAGACAACCTGCTCAAACGACTTCTAAAAATAAAAGATTAAAAAGGTAGACAAGGTCAGATGATGAAAACTCTTTCAAATGCTACTTCATCATCAACTCATGTATTGACCCTGGAAACATACAAGCCATAAAATCAGGGAAAAGTGAGGAATTCTAACAAAAGGCAATAAATGAGGTAGTAAAAATGCAAAACCATATATGATTAGAAGCATTTAATTAAGGCTTCAAAGATTATTAATAGCCCCTCATGAATTGTTAATATTCTAGTCCAAGAGTATACAAGACATGCATCCAGACACACTTCAAATTCATATATTAATACTATAAGATTATAGATAACTTATCAAACAAGAGTAGGGAAGAACCAAACCACACTTTTTTCTGTGCTTGGTGAGAATTTATCTGACACTTACATCATCGGTAGAGTAAATGCCAAATTTTACTATTGTAAAAAAAGAAAATATAGAACTTTGCACACTACAAAATCATGAATCTTTAGAAAGGAAATCCTTCAATACACCTCAACCAGATTACTAATTTTAAAATTATATATGTGCTAAATAGCAAATTTTCAGGGAATTCAGAGGCATGAATAAAATTACAAAGAGCAGAACCCAGAAAATAGCAATAAACAAGTTAGACTTACACCAGCTACACATAGAAAAATGAAGCAACAGTAGAACTAGAAAGCGACAATGCTGGTTGACAATATGACTAGGATATGACTACAAGATTACAGAGTTGGCAAGTATTTAGCCCACTATACAAATTACACAAACTTAAGATGATGATAAAGGAAAACTAGAAAGGGCAAAAGAATTCCCAAATAAACACTAGCTTCAGGAATATTGCGTCTCCAACAAGAACTCAAATATAATTGAAACCAGTTAGATGGAACAAACCTCGATGTAAGAGGCAGCAACCTCTGAATGCTTCTCATTAGTCCTAGCAATAAATATATCCCAAAAAACAGACCACCATTCAAAGAGAAAACCACCAGGAGCATCAATGGCTGAAAATTCATGCATAATGAAGATGTCAATAAAATTACAAAAAATAAATACATAAATAAGAGGAAACAGGAGGGAAAGAGGCACTGGAACTAAAAGGGGCTTTTTTATTCTCTTAAGTTGTAATTTCCGCTAAACTTACCAACAGGATCAGACGATACTTTCCCTTCAGCTTGAAAAGCCTGAGCAGAAGCCTTTAAATCCCTCTTCACTAAATAATCATGGATATACACATCTAACCTGTTGTTTAAAAATACAGCCAACATATTGCATTAATGAAGTGAACGAGTCATTACATTTGAAGAAAATTTAATAAATATACCTCTTCAAAAAGAACAAAATATAACTAAAAAAATTTAAAATTTTATTTTAAAATAACAATATTTTGATACAACAGTTTTAATAAAAACAAATGAAATGAAAAAAAAAACCGCATTTTGAGCTAGTGATAATCTCACAATAAATGTTAGAACCCCAAATGCTTCAAAAAAAGAAAGTAAAAAAATAAATAAATAAATAATCAGCAACATGGCAAGTAAATATCACCTAATTGAAGCCCCAAAAAGAATAAAACAAACTGGTGAACCCTAAAATGAGGTGTAAGAACATGTCATGAAAAAGCTCCAAAGACCAGAACTTGAATCCAGAAATGATACAAAGAAGCAAAAGCTCACATACCCAAAACCCAAATCAATAATAAAAAAACACAGAAAAAAAAAGACAAAACAATTTCAAACCAAAAAAAAAAGACTGAAACCCAGATGAAAAAAATGAGAAATGAATAACTAAGTAGAAAAATATACTCACATTTTATCAGCTTCCCAGTTGGTTTGAGACATATTGAATCAATCACACTTAACAAAAACAGTTAAAACAGTAATGTTAGATTCTAAGATACCAACTTTGTGCAGCCTCTAAATTTCAAGCCAGAAAAAAGCCAAAAAAAAAACAGAAAAGAAAGCAACTTTATCTTAATAGAAACAAAGAGAAGAGTAGTAGTGGTGTTAGAGAGAGAAGAATCTATGTGAAGAAATAGAAGAAACAGAGCTCTCTAATTCTAGCAAATGAAAAAATATATATATATATATTATATATATATAATAAATAAAGAAAGAGAAAGATTTATCAGAGATACCTGCACTGCAAATCCAAAATAAATAAATAAAACGTTTATTTGTATGAGAGCTTTTTTATTTCTTTTTAATTTTTCTGTAGCTTTGCTTTGGTGGATTGAGTTGCTGTTGCAGATATCATAATGGCTTTTCTGCTTTTAATTTACCCAAAAAGCCCTTCACTTTGTCAAATTTTCAGTCCTAAGACTGTCACTAAAGTACAACTTTATTTTTCAGATTGATTAAATGACCTTGCCAGTCTTGAAAATTACACTAATAAAGCCCTTTGTCGTAGGGAAGATGAGGGAGTGATTTGTAAAATCAGCTAAACCGCAAACTCTTATTGTCTTTCTTAATGTAGGACTTCTACTTTCTTTATTTTTTAATGAGGGCCTTTAATTTGAAATTATTTAACTTTTACCGCCTTTATATTTTTATGTTTCATTCATGACCTTCCATAGCCCAACAAGTTACAATAATCACATTTGGTAATGGGTGGGTAGCCCAAACTTGATTATCAACTTTCCTTTTTTAAGTCACCTTTTTGTTATCTTGAGGAAAAAACCATATACATATGAATCAATACATAAAATCTGATTCAATTTTTTATTCTAAAATATTCTAGATAGTCTACTTGGTAAATAGATTATGTTTTTCTTTTTTGTGAATGAGCCGTCAAAGGGAGAGTTATCCTATCGTAATATGTCGTCGTAACTTTATAGATGTGAGGAATCGAACCTAGAACTATAAGTTGAAGCTTTGTACAACCCCTTCGTTTATCTTTGTCGTTGGACTATCCATTCTTCAATTGAAATTAATTATATTAATATTCTTTTATTATAATTGTATATTTAGAACAATACTTGATATACAAATTTCTTATATAAACTTTTTCATACACATTTGACGGTACACAAGATGAATTGATGAATTTATATTCAAAATCAACTCGGGCAGTTATGTCTTTTAACGGAGACAAACGTGATGGGTCAATTCCAGAGACTTCCTCATTCTCTTATGACCAATGGTTAATTATACTTTTTCAGTTTTATCATTGAAATAAAACAAAACGGAGCTGTCTGGACAGATTTACCCCTACCTTCTTCTCATGGGCACCAGACCATTTTCCAAATTTAGTAAATTTATATTTCTGAAAAATGGTGACGTTATTAATGAGCTAAAATAAATTTTATATGTGTCAACACATATGTACATAAAATCACTTATCTTGTGATCGGATGATAAGACTTAAGTTAGATCATTTAAAAGATTTTATGTTCAAGTGTCATAAACGACCACCTATCTTATACCAAAAAATATATATATATATGACAATCACTAACTACCACCATTGCGTCATCTTTATATTATGGTTAACATTAAAAAATTACCAGCACTGCCATTTATTACGTCATTATCAATATGAGTACGGCACAATGTAGGATCTGGGTAATTATTGGACTACCAATGTTAGTTTCGGATTGGATTCGTCCATAGGCCCATTTATTTTCAGATAATTGGTTTAAACCTTATGGGCCAGACAGTGAAACCCAATACGGTTTGCGATTCTATATTATCCATTTCAATGGGCTGCAGAATTATTCTGACTAAATATATCAGAAGATTCCCTTATTGATTATGTTCAGTCAATAAACTAAAAGCGAGTTGCAGGGGTTGTGGGATATATATTGATATGGTAATTAAACCGAGATGGAAAACCGGAGAGGAGACAGAAGAAGGTGGTGACCATACACCATTTAGGGTTTTCTCATTCTGTAACGTAACACAGATTGATAGATATTACATAATATTATATAGCAGAGTTATTCAGAACATATAGACGACAATTTGGTATTTAAATTGTAGCACATTTTACAGAAACAAATTGCTCATTGTAAGGTCCTTATCTTCTCATTATATTATTCCCAACTCAGCCAGGCACAAATTGGAAAAGCTTAACAAATACAATGACATACGCAAACCAAAAATTTACAACTTACGCATTTACCAAAGCTCAGAGTGTTTAATTGTGGCCCATACAGGATCTTAATCTAATATAATATCTTAACAAAGAAGGGAAGATTGACAGAGAAGAAGAAGAAGAAGTCAAGAAATGTGGGCATTGTGAGGTCTCTCTCTAGTCTCTCCCCATAAAATTTAAGCTGCTGTAAAAGCAACATGCCACTGAGATCAAGTGGGCCAAAGGGATCGTTGGTGGACCTTATTTCATCTAAAACAACTACAATCCCCAAGAATTCTAGCAGTAAATCAAGTTTTGTCTTCTGCAACATGCAAACAGTTTTATTATATATTTAGATATTAAATATGAAGTGATATATATATTTTTTGCATGGGGGGATGGCATGCATGCACAACCATCAGTCTCTGATCACCACATTTGCATGCCATGTCATGCCAACCTATGCTTGCATAGATACGCTCCCTGCATCGAACTCTGAATTCATCTTTTAACTTCACTACCCATATCTTCTTCGTGCATTACACGCTCCTCCGTTGAAGGACAAAATCCTCTAAATCTGGATGATCCATGTGAGGAAATGTGAGGTTAATAATGTTAAGAGGTGGGAAGATTGGATGAGTGAGGATAAGGAGGTGGTGGGTTGTGGAAGAAAAGAGATGAGAAGAGAGAAGATAGAAGAAGCATGAAATGGACAGAGGTTTTGATGATAAACCATGCAATCTGTTGGTGTCTGGAGGGAGAGAAAGAAAATGGTCAGAAGGAAAAGAGGTGACGTAAGTAATCAGTATAACTTTTCCGCGTGCTTGGAAGCGTGTGATGGAGATTTTCGAATTGAATGAAAGAAAGAACCAAATTTAACTCTCTGCGGTTTTTTTCTCTTCTCTTGTCTTGCTCTTTGCATATTGTCATATGGCGGCAGAGAGAGAGAGAAAAGGAAAATTTAAAGAGTATTATATTTTATACGTAATGTAATTGAAGGGAAAGAGAAGCTTTAGGTGCTTGCATCATCAATGGCAGTAAGTGTGAGAGGTTGGAGGAGATGCAGAGCTGTCAATTCGATTCTGAAAGCTTCGTATAATAGAGGGTCAGAGCCCCATCATT
>WYDK02000023.1:563215-576700 GCA_009867345.2 Toxicodendron radicans
AAAGGAGTTCATCCAATATTCAAGCAAGTATGTTACATGAGCATCAGGGTTTTGATATATTAGTTTCTAAAGATCACATAAAAGGAAAACGTTAAGCATGCTGATGTCTTTGGTCAATACTTTCAATACAAAAATCCTGAATTTAAATTACACCGGAGGAAACTTTGTTGTCCAGCTTGAAATTTTGTTGCTCCTCCTATGGTCTTTAGCATTCCATATATTGTAACAAATACTCCACAGAGCAAATCAGCTATAGAATATCATCAACTTTACTAGAATAAAATAACATGCTTTGTCCATGATCTACAAAAAATCGCTAATCTCCGATAATAATATGCTGTAATTGCTTGAATAATAATGCAAACATTATCAAAAGTGCATACTAGATCAGAGTACTAGGGTATCTTTTACAATTCTGCTTTATGATTCAGAGAGAGATATGAACTCAACCTGGTAAATAAACAGAAAAAGAAAATGTTAGAAAGTTTCCAACAGAGTCATTAGATGACTAGAATTGAAAAAATTACCATAAGATAATGACAAACACATCGTACCTTACATATGAGTGGTAGAAGGATTTTCCAACAAGGAATAGCATTTTATGACCATGTTAAGAACTATAAAGGCATTGCCTTTCTGAAGCCCAGGCAACGTTAGCAAGTATCCACTCCGCTCAAAACAGACCAGTTGTGAAGTGAGTAAACAAGAATGATGCCCACATTAGCTTTTGACACAACACTTCTATGCAGTTTGTGCACATTATCCTTGGTTCAAGCCATATCACTGAGCTCTAATGTTTTCTTCAAGGCCTGCAGCATAATTTGCCCTGGGATTAGAAATAACCATCCTCCACTCCTACTGAATCTACAATGAAGTTGACATCTTTTTAATGCACTGTAGTGTGCCATACTAGACTCAGTCTGACCAACCTTCTGGAAGGGTCCTTTCATTAATGTTTTAGACCAATCATGCAGGACATGACGTACGATATAAAAGTTGGCAGGAATTTACAACAACAATTAACAACTGCTCATTCAGGCCACTAAAGCTCCAGGACGAGATTTTTCCCCTCTTACTTTTCCACTTACAAGAATATCATATGTAGTATCATCAGGTACGAGTCCTCTATCAAGCATTTCATCATGCAATCTAAAAGCCTCTTGCAAATCACCCTCCTTAAAATGTCCAGCAATCAATGTATTATAAATAAGAACATTAGGAGTTATACACTTTCTGTCCATCTCATCCAAAATCTTGCGTGCATTCTCTAGCTGTCCGTTTCTACAAAGACCATTTATCAGAACACTACATGCAATTACATCTGGTACAATACCCTTGGAAAGCATCTCTAAGTAAAGATCTGAAGCAATGAGTAATTTACCCTCTTTTAATAATCCATCAATCAATGTGGTGTATGTTCGCAAATCACAGGGAATCCCCTCATTCTTCATTTTTTTATGCATATCAAGTGCCGCTTCCATGTTACTTAAATTCCTGAAGCCACTAATCATGCTATTGTAAACAACAGTATTAGGAGATAACCCAACTTCAAGGAGTTCAGAGAAAAGTTTACACGCACTTTCCATGTCTTGTGTTTTGCTAAATCCATCAATGAGAACACTGTAAGAAATAACATCTGGTTCAAGACCTTTTTGTTTCATCTCATTCTGCATTTTCAATGCAAGATCCATACTCTTGTTTTTGCAAAACCCACAAATCAAGCTGGTGTAAGTAACAACATTAGGGGAAAGTCCACTGTCACACATCTCACTGTAAACTGCCTGAGCAGAATTGACATCACCCTGCTTGACAAATCCATCTATGATGCTGTTGTAAGTCAAACACATAGGGACAAAACCCTCCTCTACAAAATGCCTCAATTTGTCTCTGGCCTCGGATGAGAGACCAACTCTGCACAAACCATTGATAATTGTGTTGAATGTGTAGTCTGTTGGAGAAATTTTCTCAACCACCATTTTGTCAAACATATCAAGGGCACGTTCAGCGTCACCATTTTTAAAGTATCCATCCATCAAAACAGAATAAGTGACAACAGTTGGTTTTAAACCCATTTCAAGCATATCCGAAAATGTAGTATATGCCATATCCATATTTTCCACTCTGCAGTGTGCAAGGATCATGTTGTTGTAAGAAACCACATTGGGTAATACACCCTTAGACACCATCTTTTTCCACAAACGGCAAGCTTCACTTACCTTACCCTCTTTAGAGAGCCATGATAAGAGATTATTGTATGTAAAAACTTTTGCAATACCACAATCAATTGCCTCATCAAACAGCTTATATACCTCTTCCAGACATCGAGCTTCCAAAAATGCCCGTAACAATGAATTTACATTAAATACACTAGGCCTAATACCCATATGTTTCATCTGGGTGTAAAGCTCATAAGCCTTTTCCACATTCTTATTCTTACAACACCCATCAATCAAAACCGCAAATGTAACCTTGTTCGGACTAGGGCCATCTTGCATCATCTTGTCAAACAAATGCAAAGCACCACTCAAATCACCTTTCTTGCAATATCCCTTGATCAGACTTGTTAAAACAACCACATTCATCGGCCAGCCACAACTCACCATGTCATCCTTAAGCCTTAATGCTTCCATCATATTTCCCTGTTTCACACAAGCACCTATTATAACCACATATGTATCCCCCGAAGGAACCAAATCCATATCTCTCATCTCCTTCAACAACCCACATGCCATTTTCAAATCAAGTTTCTTACAGAGAGCCTTAATAACGATATTATATGCCGCTGCATCAAGTTCTATACCTCTAGCCTTCGCTTCTCTAAAGTACTCCTCAGCTTGCTCAGGTTTCTCTTCTCTTAAACAAGCGCACATCAATATGCTAACTGTTACTCGATCACCGATCACACCTCTCAAAACCATCTTATTGTACAATTCTTTCGCTTCATCAATCAAATTTCTTTTAACCAATTCATTCAAAACTATATTTACCGATCTAACCCGAGGAATTATATTACGCTCCATCATTTCGCGACAACTCTCTAAAGCGTCATTTATTTTATCAGCTTCAACATAACTATCCAACAAGAAATTGAAAACCCTCGAATCTAAATCAAAACCGAACATTTCCGCAGAATCGATCAAGTGGTTAAGCAGAGCGATCGATGGTGGTCCGGAAAAGCCCGAAACGCAATGATTGAGCGATTTACGAGCGTGCCCAGTCTTTGAGCTTTTCATCAGAATGTGAAGCAAAACACAGAATGAATCGAGGCTTTTGACAAAATGTCCCACCCGATTGAAGTATTTCAAAGCTGAAATTGGGTCGTTTTTGTAGCTTATAAGAGTGTTTATCACATCGGTTGGTGTTAAATCTGTGGTCTCTGAAGTGGGTGAGGTATGATGAGGCTGTTTGGATTCTGAGAAAGTTGGGTTTTGGAGCGAAAGGGTGTCTGGGGTGATTTTCTCTGGAGAATCCAAGTTTGATTCAGGGTTCCCGGAAAATGGAGATTCAGATGAAATCGATTTGTAGGGACATTCTGTTTGAGAGCATAGAGGCCTAGGGTACTTGAAAGAGCGAAGAATAAACGGAGGGATTCGTGAAGAAGTAAGTGAAGATCTCATAGTTGTTTAGTGGGAAATTGGCGAGTTGTAGTCTAAACCCTACTGGTTAAACCTTTTTGTTATGAAATTTAAAGGGAAGAACTTTGGCGACATGGCCTGGGCTATGCCCGCAATTTGGCCCAGGTTAATCATTATTTCTTTTACTCGATGATCTTGCTAAAACAACACACCATGTTATTTCGCTTCTTTTGACCCAGCAGAAAATGTATATTTTCTCCTTAAATTTTAATTTTCTTGACAATACAAAATTTTAACATAGATTTATGATTCCATTGATTTAGACAGTAAATAGCTCTAGGTAGTTTGATGGTTCGCTTGAGACTCTTGAATGTATTAATCAACAGTTATTGAGTTTGAATCCCCATAACTAATAATAAAAGATAACCACTTAAAGTTTACTTGTCCGTTAACTTCAAGATCCGAAAAACTAGTTGAGATACCCATAAACTGACCTAAACACCCTCGGATACCTAAAAAAATAAAGCAAGTGAAGGAAAATATGCATTTAAGAACATTTTCTAGCAATTCAAAGGATATGCTGAACGAGATTGCAAAGTGGCGGTTGCCAGCCAAGTCAATTGGTTACAACTTATAAATTCTATCCTGGCACTTCTCTCAAATGCTAAAAGAATAAAATGACATTATCCAGCACTTAACGACCTGTAGAAATGATGATATAGTATTACAACGCTCTATATTTCCCTCAACACAACTTTCTCTGCCGTTTCTAAGAAGTGTAGCATGTTTACAAATTAGATACAACTGGACTGCTTGTGGAAAATCCAACTTCCTGCTCATTATAACAGCTAAATCCGCCTTAATCCAAGCCTCTCACACCCAGGCTCAACTACAAGGGCCAAGGCTCAGATATAAGGGCAAGCAAAGTTGAGACGTTTATAAGCTAGTTATTTGAACTCATCAAATTTTCACATTTATAAGCTATTTATCTGAACTCATCATTGTCATCAACCCTGCAAAATTTGGTAATTTGTGCGCGACTTCACATGGAAACATCTGGCATTTGTCAAATAGTCCTTAAATGAATATCATGATGGCTGAGCAAACAGATACTGGAGTAAGGGAGTGACCACTGCTATACTTAAACCGTTTCCAAGCAATGCATAACTGCAGCGACAAGAAACTGATCTGATCAAATTTAATGAAGACAAAAAAACTAGCAATAACATGATGCAGCAGATTTATGTTTACTCGTCAGAATGGGGAAACAATGTACAGGAAACGATTGCATACCGTTGTCTAAGGCTTATGTGGTGTGGGAACTGAAAATCCTCCGGGAAAGAGTGCAAATTAGCAACCTAATTATCAAAATAACAAAACATTCTAAATTAATAAATTAACAAACAAAATATCAAACACTTGTGAACAAGAAGATACAAGGTAACTCTTCATACCTCCCTGGGGGTAAAATATCTAAGGCATTGCTCCTTCAGAGAAGTAGTTTTCCCCTTCTTCTTTGGCTGCTTATCAATCAAATTATAAATGTAAAAACCACAAAAAGATACTGGTAGAAAATGAAGACCTCTAGGAAAACTACATCAAACAAAAGATAGATATGGGCAGTTATTAAAAGACAATATGGCACTGCACAGAACCCCAGAAAATTGACCAAAAACAGACTGAGTTAATATTTTGAAACCTGAGCTAAATTTAATCAGATCTGTTTGGCTGGGTAAATAAGCATGCAGCAAAAACATAACCTGACATTGACGAATATTGGATCTTGTGATGTTGAGGGGTGTTTTTGCGTTGCCAACGAAATACACACGTGAAGATTACAATGAATCCATACGTGAAGACGGTTTCAGATTGATTGTGTTTGGATAACAATAATAATAAGAGCCTAAAATAAAGTAAATAACACGAGATTTTTATAGTAGTTCGGATACTATTGGCAAATTCTACGTCTACTTTAGTTTATTCGTTGGAGATTACAAGGGGAGTCGGAGCTCAAATAAGGGGAGGTCATTCTAGAGAAAGACCATCCTGGAGAAAGGTTCCGATCTCAATTTGTCTTTTTGAGAGCCATCCCTTGAAATGGAGAGAACACCTCCTTTTACAGTGCATTGGGATGAGTTTGTTTTATTTGTGTGGATGAGCTGGCAATACGTGGCTGATTATGGACCAAGTGCAGGAGCTCTTTGTCTGTGATGGAGGAGAGTTAGAGATTCAACTAGGGGGATCCCACCGGAGTGAATTTACTGGATAACACTAACCCCCAGTTTTTGGAATGTGAGATCGTTAATCGTGATCGAATTTTGAAAACTCATGCGTTTTACCCGGAAGGTGATCGCTCCAGGAAAAGCTTTGGTGAGACGAACTTCTACTCACAGATGCAACCTCAGTAATTAATCGTAACTGTAGTTTTTAATCGTGGTAGCGCATATTGCTTTTGCCGCCTCAGAGCGTGGTCCTGCATGCATGGGCTCTTGGCTTTTGTATTTGTATATGACATTGATTTTTACTAGCACACCCGATTCCCTCATATGACGCGATCCTTGTTTTGTCAAGTTGTCATCAACTTGGGTAAGCTTCGGTCGCCCATGTAACTTCAGTTCGTCACACTTTGGCTAAATTTCATTTACTGGATCAGGTCCTGAGACATTGAATCACTGTAAAGATGGCTAGAAAGTTGCTTCATCTTTGAAGCTCACCAGCTACTGGATTTCTTTCTTGTTTTTGACACATCAAAGGAAAGAGTAAACATTCAAATAAAAAGGAAAAAGCAAATCGAAAAGATTTACTTCCCTTTAACTAAATTATCACAGCAGTACTGTGAGTGGAAGTTCGCCTCACCAAAGCTTTTCATGGAGCGATCACCTTTCGGGCAAAATGCATGAGTTTTCAAACTCCGATCACGATCAACTATCTCGCACTCCAAAAACTGGAGGGTTAGTGTTATCCAGTAAATTCACTCCAATGGAATCCCCCAAGTTGAATCTCTAACTCTCCTCCACCACAAACAAAGAGTTCCTACACTTGGTCTATAGTCACCACGTATTGCAAGCTCATTCACACAAATAAAAAGAACTCATCCCAAAGGGCTATAAAAGGAGATCTCCTCTCCTTTCTCCATGATGGCCCTAAAAATACAAATTGAGGTCGGGATGGTCTTTTCTCTAGAACGACCTCCCCTTTATTTGAGCTCCGGCTCTCCTTGTATTATCCTACGAATAAACGTAAGTGGACGTAAGATTTGTCAATGGCATCCGAACCACTATAAAAATCTTTTGTGTCCATCTATTTAATTTTATGTTTTCACTATTATTGTTACCCGAAATCAATCTCGAACACATATACACTCCAAAAACATCTTCACGCGTGAATTCGTTGCGATACTCACGTGCGTATTTTGTTAACGGCGCAAAAACACCCCCACAACATGTGATATGTATAAAACAAATGTATCATCCAGTATGTAGCAGGTTGATTTTAGAACCAACTTTAAGCAGACAACTCTGCAAATGACTACATGTTTAAAATTATATATTACCTGGATAGTTGCCAAAAGGGAACCAGTACCTTTGACATATCGATAATAGCTCTTTGTAAAACAACAACACCGTTTTGAGTCTGGATAGACAATATCTAAATTCTGTTGAGGATTTCTCTAGAGATACAGAAATCAATTTACAATTAAAAGGAAGAATACTTATGATAATAGATATATGATTTCATAGTAGTATAAGGATACCCATAGCACTTCCCCACCTCTCTATCAAGCTTAGCGGAACAAGATATTGGTCCACAGACTCATATTCATTTGCTTCAATTTTCTCTGAAGCTCCAAGACTATCTGTAGCAACGTTGTTAGTTGCCAAGAAATCAGTTTCTGTATTTATTTGGTGGCTCGGGTTTTTGAATTCAAGAAACCTCTCCACAGGGTCACAAGATTGGAGCAACTTATCCCAGCTCTCTTCAGATGGATCATGTTTGTTGATCATAGTAGTATCATCATGCCCAAGCAATGGGCCTGGAGACCACAGGAGCTGGTTATTAAAGAGTTGGCACCTAAAGGAGAAAGGTTTTCTTTTTGCCTGAAAAGTAAATTAAAATAAGTCACTATAATGCATAAGATCTTTTCTTCACAATATGAGACAAAATAATCACTATCTTCACTTATATCTGCCAACTGCAAAATCATAATTATATATAGTCACCCATCAAGTGTGAAAAACCAGAGCTTCTTAGTGAAGCTTATGAAAAACCTGCTTTAAAAGCCGGTTGTGGTCATCCTCCACAAAACTACCTCATACTATAACGGTGATGGGATGTATCCTACATAACTCTTAACAGAAACACCATCGAACCAAATGAAAATTCATAACACTGATTTCCACCAAACAATATTTATATAGGCAAGAGAACATTAAGTATGAACATAATTATATAAAAAATTATGAAAAAAAGATAATGACAAATAAAATAGGCAGCTAAAAAACAAAGTAAAACGGAGGAGGTTACCAGACAAAAATAACGTGGCCTGGAATAAGGCACACCAAACTGTAGTGGGCTCAAGATAAACTCCTGAGTAACATAATTAGACTTGCCCAATATCTCAATCATTTGTGCATGAGTATCTGAGGTCTGTAACCAACCCAAAAGTAATAAATAAATAAATAAACTTAAAATTCTAATAATACAATTTTGATAGTATAATGAGCTGATATTGTCATGGACAGACCTCAAATCCAACAACATTTTCCATAAATAACAGAACAGGAGGTTGCGAAATATGTGGTATAAGTTCAAGAAGTTTGAGAAACGAAAATGCTCGAGCATCACCAGATTGCTTTTGGAGCCCTATAAAAAAAAAATATTCACCAATCAATAATATATAATATATGTAACACAGAAGAGAAGATGGAGAGAAAAAATGGACCTTGTCGAGTGTAGGGTTGGCAAGGAGGGGAAAGAAGCCATGCCTGTGCCTTATACCTGTCCAGCTCAGTTGCAGTGAGGCTCTGAATATTACCCTATATAATTGACAAGAAGAATTAAGGCAAAATGAAATTAAACAAGTGGGGGAAAAAAAAAAGAAGAAAGAAAACCTGATAAGGACGGTGACCAAAATTGTGCTGATAAACATCATTGGCTTTGTCGTTGATGTCAAATGCTTCTACTACTTCTGCGTTCACGCCGGCTTTCATTAACGAATACCTCTAACAACAGCGCACGTAATTAGAGAGTGAATTAAGAAGATAAATTAGTTTTAGCGTTAAGGTTAGGGTTTCGAGAGGGATACCATTCCGCCTATTCCACTGTAGAACTCAAGTGCCCTCCATGGTTCATCTTCGCTTTTCAACAAATCTTTTTCCATTCGATCTCGTGTTTTCTTCGATCTTCACCTCCTGGTAGGGTTTAAGGCTCAACTGTAAATAACAGACACTCAGCTCTAACGGTGTCGTTTTTTTCAGTTGAAATAATATTAGCCTAACTTAGCAATTAAAAATACCTGTTTGCCCTCAGAGTCAACATTTTTCAAGACTGATACACTTGCGTATGTTGCAGACAGACACTTGTGGCAAAGCATTTTATCCTCTTCCAAGCATGGTCAAATTATATTCAGTAAACTTCATCCTTTTACAATTAAAGCTTAGAAGTTTTAAAGAAGAAAGGTTGTTCCAGGTTCTTGTGTAATGTTAACTTTTTGTTAATGCATGCTCATGGTCTGCAGGTACATCCAGAAGATGCTGTCAGGTCAGAACAAGAACCAAAGTGATGATCAGGGATTATACAATAAGCTCATTATGCTGATAACAATGACATTTAATCAACCAGATGAAAACAAATGTCTCTTTTTAGTTGTAGTGAATCAATCTACAAAGAGGAGAAAATTATGTCAATCGAAGAAGATCAACCATACTTAGATTTGGTTAAAATACAAGAAAGAATAAGGGATAATAACTTTTTATCGGCTTTACATTTTAGCTTTATTTGTCATGTTTCGATTTCTCAGGTTTTTATATTTCCACTGTCTGTCTAATTCTTTGGACAATAACACCATTCAAGAAGGGATACAGCTGTTTACTTACTTGAGTGAGCAATGTTTGCAAAAATATGTAATGGTATAAGCAAACTTGCAATGCTAGGCAACAAGAAATCATCCTCGTGTTTTAAGTTAAACAGAACCCATGTAGTTTGCCAAGCTTCTACATACATTTTTGGAGAAGTAAAAGATAAACGACCTATAATATAATTAACATCACATTGCAGTAACTTTTGGAATTGTTATCACTTATGTATATCCTATATTCTCCCATTTACATCCAAGATATGGTACCCCCTGCTCCTTCGGAATAGTAATAACCGGTGATTTCTTTGATTGTTGCCTAGTATGAAACAAAATCTGTATACGTTCAAGGCCCTGGAGATCTGACACCCATGAATATCTGGCTTATCGTTTTCAGCTCCTTGATCTATGAGAAACTTAACTATTTCAACTGATTGCTTTATGAAGTAGAGTAGTCTCCCATTGCTATTGGGTCATGTTAAATCCCCTCCATGACGAACAATGTCCTTGAGTAAATTCCAAATTGTTTGCTCAATGGCAGTGCAAGCAAAATGATCAACATCTCCAGAAGATACCAATGCCCCATTTTCTGCAAGAATTTTAACCACAGATTCATGCTTCCCTAATATCACTTCCCATAGGGGAACACTTCTGAATCTGTAAAAAGGAAAACTACAAGTCATTAGGTCTGCCTTTAATAGCAGAAAAACGATGTTCGCATAAATGTAGGCTGGCAAAATCATCACATCATTTTGTGACACAGCAGTATACATGACTTTCACAATACCAGATGACTAAGAGAATTTAAATGACAATCATGGCACAGTGCAGAACACCAGAAATAGACTCAAAATGTCAAACAGACTTGAGTACCTTGGAGGCTTGGACTAAATTCTCGTCACCAATAATCCCGACAGGAGCACACTCCATCTTTAAAATGGTGGAATCTCTTAGCATCTCGTATAATGAATTCTCTACCAGCAATTTTCGAGATAATTTTCACTGCAGCATGGCAATCAACACAAAAACGAAGGTTCTTTATTATCCGGATGGTAACACGGGCTGGGCTGTTGAGGAGACCATGTGCTAGAGCAAGTCTCTCACTATGAGCAAGAAGAGCTTCCTCCTTACTTTCTTGATCAATGTCATGTAGCACAACTCTTGTCTCCGGAATGTAACCAGCCTCTTTCATTTGAGACTTCAAACCTCTTATAAGAGGATATATCTTATGAGTCTCTGGTTGACATCTATCTCCTGATCGATATTCATAAACCTTGCTACTAATTTCTAGTAGATTTTGACTTGCCGGTTTCTTCTTTACTTTCTCTTCTACAAGATCTGAAGCTTGTACAAGGCCTGCCTTTGACTTCTCATTCAAACGGGAGGGATCTAGTTGTTCAACAAGCTCAGCACATCGGTCACCGAGCTCCAAATTCCCATGAATTCTGCAAAGATTCATCAGTGTCTCCCAAACTTCAACACTTGGCTCCATTGGCATTTTTTCAACGAACTCCAGGGCTTCATATAAATACCCTACGCTTCCCAACATGTCAACTATACTCACATAATGTTTCATAGATGGAATAATACCATAGTCCTTGATCATTGATTCAAAGTGCAACATTCCCTCAATAACATCACCCAAAACACTACAGGCAAAGAAAACCCCGATAAATATCTGACCATCTGGTTTCAGTCCCGCTTGCTTGAATTGAGAGAAGAGATCTACTGCATCCTCCCCTAGGCCAATTTTTGCAAGACCTGTTATCATAGTGTCCCAAGATGTCAAATTGCGTTGCCCCATATTATTAAATACATTAAATGCATCATCCATAGAGCCACATTCTGAATACATTTTTAAGATCCTATTGTAGCTGCTGACTTTAAGCGGGGTCATTGATCTTACAATGTGTTCATGCACAGCTTTTGCTTCTTCTAGAACTTTGGCTTCCCCACACACCTGCATTAGCTGTACCAATCGTGGCAAATCAACTGGAATACATTGCTTTTCTAATAGCCCTAAAGCTTCAACAGCTTCTTTCACTTTTCCTTCCTTAATGAAACCGTCCAACTCCTTTAGGTTAACATTATATTGGCTACTTTCTGAGTCCTCAGCTGATTCCTCTCCAGATATAGGGTTAGTTACCACTTGAGAAGTAACCATTCCGTTATGAATCTCATTTGAGTAGGACAAATATTGTCCTACATTAGGATTCTGCTGATAGTGTCCAGCATTTTGGTTCTGCTGATAGTCACTTGGGCTATTATGATAAATTCCAACATTTCCAGTATGATGACCACTTGAGATTTGCTGATATTGCCCAGCATTCTGCATAAAACTCCCATTAACGTGAAGCTTTTGGCTTGCTTCTCCACCTCCCTCCCAGACAGGACTATACTGATTCTGCATATTATAACGTCCACCCCTTGACATTTGTGCTTGAACCCCATTAGGGTTTATTTGCGGTTGTCCATTATTATTCCAATTAGACCCACTAAAGTCACCAGTTTGTTGAAATGTATTATTCTGGTAATCATTTGTAGTGCTTTCCCTATAACTCCTTGAACCATCCACATAAACCCCGTTTGGTATTTGCTGAAAATCTATAGAGCTGCGGTTCTCAGTGTTAAAATCACTAGGGTTTTGATGTTGATTGGAAGTATCATCTACACAAAGGTTTTGCTGATGCTTCTCTTCTCTTAAACAAGTGCTAACTTTTACTCGATCACCACTCACACATGTTAAAACCATTTTACTGTACAATGCTTTCGCTTCATCAATAAAGGTTCTTTTAATCAAATCGGTCAAAACTTTGTTTACCAATTCAACCCGAGGAATTATATTACGCTCCATCATTCTAAAACAACACTCAAAAGCATCATGGTGTTGATCAGCTTTAACATAACTAACCAACAAGTAATTGAAAACTCTCGAATCTAAATCAAAATCGAACCTTTTCGCACACGCGATCAAGTAGTCAACAAGAGCGATCGATGTTGGTCCGAAAGAGCCTGAAACGTATTGATTGAGCAAACTGCGAGCGTGCCCATGAGTCTTTGAGCTTTTCATCAGAATGTGAAGCAAAACACCGAATGAATAGAGGCTTTCGGCAAAAACTCGCTTCTGTTCAACCAGATTGAAGTGTCTCAAAGCTGAAAGTGGATCGTTTTTGTAGCTTAAGAGGGTGTTTATCAAACTGGTTTGTGTTAAATCTGTGGTCCCTAAAGTGGGTACGGTGTAATGAGTGTGTTTGGATTCTGAGAAAGTTGGGTTTCGGAGCGAATAGAAGTTTGAGGTGATTTTCTCGGGAAAATCCAAGTTTGATTCAGGATTCTCGGGAAATTGGTACTCTGATGAAATCGCTCTGTTGAGACATTCTGCTTGAGAGCCTAGAGGCCTGGGATACTTGAAAGAGCGGAGAAGAAGTAGACGGATTGGTGAAGAAGTAAGTGAATATCTCATTGTTGTGGGGTGGGAAGTTGGCAAGCTGAAGACAACACAAAACCCTACTGGTTAGACCCTTTTGTTTGAAATGGAACCTTTATCTTTTGAAATTAAAAAGGAAGAATTTGGGCGACATGGGCTGGGCTATGGCCAGATTTAGCCCAGATTTAGCCTTTTGCTTGCTTTTGACCCAGCCGAAAATAGAATAGACATATTACATATATTTAACCATCAACATAATGTTTTATTGTATTGGTATAATTAACTGGGTAATACTAGGTTGATAATCTAATTTCATAAAATTTTTCTCACAATTATGATATGACAATTTATAATTGGTTAGCTCGCAATTAGTCAGATGAGACTCATTTGACCAATTTGCCAACTGTCAT
>WYDK02000023.1:596477-619301 GCA_009867345.2 Toxicodendron radicans
TGGTGGCTGGGTGGGGTGAAATGAAAAGTAAGGGCAATATGGTAATAGTATAAGTCAGAAGTTAAAATATATCCACAATATTAATTTAACGGTGGGAATCTGGAATAAATACAACTAAGGGTATGAATTTAGGATTTCACTGAACCTCAGGTGGGAACATGTTATTTACTCATTAAATATCATTATTATAGTTTATTGAAAACTGCGAGGTCTTTATTTAATTAAAATAGAACTCTGGATTGGATTGTAATTATCCCTAGATACCAAACACAATTATTTTTTAAGAGCAGAGACGGGGCGAGGCGTGTTATAGACGGGTCTTTAAACGGGTCGAACCAAAATACGAATAATGTAAAAATAGGGTTCGAGAGTAAAGGAGTCGGGTTATTCGGGAAGCTTCGGATCCATTTGTGTTATTGAAGAAGAAAGAACTCTCCCTCTGATGCTATAAAACGACCACAAACCCACAGAGCCATTCTTTTTGGTAGTTTTCCCTAAAAATAACATTACTGTGAGGTCTGATGAAAGATTGATTGTTTTTCGGTGAGTATATTAAATGGAAGGATCATCGAGCCAAGGGCATGGGGATAGTGAAAGTCCTGCTCATGAAGAAGAGACGACGAAGAAAGAAGAGGAAGAGTTGATGGCGAAGGCACAGAGACTCATGGAAAAGATTACTTCCTCATCCGATAACCCTAATCCCACACTCCTCCATGCACTTGCCTCTCTGTTAGAGATCCAAGAATCACTGTAAGTTTGGCTTTCGATTATAATTTTGTTATGTTTTGCTATGCACTCATTTACTCGTGTTAATTTTGAGTTTTATGATTGTATATAATCATCTTTTTTATAATAATTGCAGATTCTTGCAAGAGAATGGTTATTCCACCAGTAATGCTCATTCCGCGCGAGCTTCTCATTACATTGGACGACTTGGTAACTTACTTCGGGTAACTAAACTTATTTGTCTTCTGTCTATTCTTTTCTTTCTTTCTTTATTTTAGTGTTTTTGTCTTGTTTGGTATCTGTGTTTCAACTGTATAAGTCTTAAATAAAGATTAATTAGATATTTCCTTTACTCCCTCTACAGGAGAACGATGATTTTTTTGAACTGATATCATCCAAGTTTTTATCTGAAAGTAGATATTCCACCTCCGTCCAGGCAGCTGCTGCACGTCTTCTATTAAGCTGTTCTCTCACTTGGATAGTAAGATAATTCTTCCTCGAAAGTTTTCTTTATTTTCTTTTTGTCTTTATGTCATGTTTTATGCGTTTCATGTCCTGTAAAATCCATCCTCATGTCATGTTTTATCTGCTTCATGTCCTGTAAAATCCGTACAGTATCCTCATGTTTTTGAAGAACCCATAGTGGAGAACATAAAAAATTGGGTGATGGATGAGACTGCCCGTTTTTCTGGTGAAGATCGTAACTCGAGGCATGAAGTTGGGAAAAGGGAAGCTTCAGATCCTGAAATGTTGAGAACTTACTCAACCGGGCTTCTTGTTTTGTGTTTGTCAGGGTACGCTTAATAGCTGATGATTAACTATTTTCGTGCTTTTAATAATCTCTTTTATATGCTTAGTTTGTTTTATGCTATCTCTTTTATGTGGTTTTGATTTATTGTAGTGGTGGTCAAGTGGTCGTTGAAGATGTGTTGACATCTGGATTGTCTGCAAAGCTTATGCATTATCTGCGCATACGCGTCCTTGGGGAGACAAGTACAAGTCAAAAAGATGCTAGTCATTTAACTGACAGTAGGAATACCTCTGGTGCTACTTCCTTAAGAGGTAGAGAAGAAGGTAGGGGTAGAGTTCGGCAGGTTCTTGAGACAACTCATTCTGATGACCAAAGAACAACTGATGAGCGATCGCTTGATGGTCAAGATGTTGAAAGGGATCAGGACAGAGGTATTGGTAGGCAGACTCGTGGAGAAGAGTGCAGGATTGATGATGGAGAACCACCTGATGGGTCAGCAGAGGGGGCTGACATATGTGAGGTAAATACTGATAGTGAGGAAAGATGGTATGGTCGTGAGGGAAAGACAAAATTTGGTGATTTTGATGAAGGTGGAAGAGATGACTCCTCAAGGCGTAGGACAAATCGTGGATGGGCAAGATCTAGAGGGAAGGGTAGGATTTATGAAGGGGCTACGGAAAGTGAACAAGTTTTGACATCTCCAGGATCTGGTAGTCGTCTAGGACAGGGACGGAGTGTAAGAGATAAGAGTTTCTCAAGACCTTCAGACTTGAAAAAAGTACCAGATGCTAGGAAGTATTCAGGAAAAAACAGTTCTGATAGTTTGATTGTGGATAGAGATGATGGTGATGACTGCTTTCAGGGATGCAGAGTAGGAAGCAAAGACATCTTTGATTTGGTAAAGAAAGCAGTTAGTTCTGCTGAGGCTGAAGCTAGAGCAGCAAATGCTCCTGTAGAAGCCATCAAAGCAGTTGGTGATGCAGCTGCTGAAGTTGTCAAAAGTGCAGCTATAGAGGTATGTACTGTCATTCTTATTGTGTAGTTTTTTTACATTGTTTTGTTTATATCTTTTGACTTCATCTGTGGAATACGTATGGAGTTCTAGGTATCAAAATAATGTAATAATACTCATCTCAACTGAAGTCTTTCAATTGTTCTTTATTGCAACTATTTATTAGGAATTTAGAACTTCCAATGATGAAGAAGCCGCTGTTTTGGCTGCTTCCAGAGCTGCATCTACGGTTATTGATGCTGCTAATGCAGTTGAAGTTTCAAGGTTGGTAATTTCACATTAAAGCAAGTATGATTGAGTAATGGGTTTTAGTTTGGTGGTTATGATGGTGTTATATCTTCTGGTTAAATGTATTTCAGTTAGGCAAGTGCTAATATACTACTTATGGGTTGGTGTCAGGAACTGTAGCAACACTAATGCTGAGTCAGTGAGTTTAAGTGTCACAGAAACAGAAGTAATTGAGGATGTTGAAGATTATTTCATCCCTGATGGTGAAACCCTTGCACAGTTGAGAGAAAAATACTGCATTCAGTGCCTTGAGACATTAGGTGAATACATGGAAGTTCTGGGTCCCGTGTTACATGAAAAGGGAGTAGATGTGTGTCTTGCACTATTGCAACGGAGTTGCAAATCTGAAGAAGCATCAAAGGTTACAAAGATTCTGCCTGATGTGATGAAGCTAATTTGTGCCTTGGCTGCTCACCGAAAATTTGCTGCATTGTTTGTGGATCGAGGTGGAATACAAAAGTTGCTTGCTGTGCCAAGAAACAATCAGACTTTTTTTGGTCTTTCTTCTTGTTTATTTACCATAGGATCTCTTCAGGTAATGCTTTCTAGTGAATGAATGTAATGATTTGTGTGCTTTGCTTGCATTAATTTTTACCTACGCTGTCCTATGATTCTCACTTTTAGAAAATTTGTTTCAGGGGATAATGGAGCGTGTATGTGCGCTTCCTTCTGATGTTGTCTACCAGGTGGTTGAGTTAGCTATTTACCTTCTTGAGTGCTCCCAGGATCTAGCCAGAAAAAATGCAGCCTTATTTTTTGCTGCTGCATTTGTGTTCAGAGCGGTTATTGATGCTTTCGATGCTCAGGATGGGTTACAGAAATTACTGGGCCTTTTAAATGAAGCTGCCTCTGTAAGATCTGGAGGTAATTCTGGGGCTTTAGGCCTTTCTGGTTCAACATCACTTCGAAATGATCGATCACCACCAGAAGTACTGACATCCTATGAGAAGCAGATAGCTTATCACACCTGTGTTGCTTTGCGACAATATTTTAGAGCACATCTCCTTTTGCTTGTTGATTCCATTCGTCCTAATAAAAGTAATCGAAGTGTACCCCGGAATATTCCAAATGTAAGGGCTGCCTACAAGCCACTTGACATTAGTAATGAGGCAATTGATGCAGTTTTTCTACAGCTACAGAAAGACCGGAAGCTAGGCCCTGCATTTGTCAGAACTCGTTGGCCTGCTGTTGACAGGTTCTTAAGTTCTAATGGATATATTACCATGTTGGAATTGTGTCAGGTATGGTGTGATGACTCTTTACATTATTATTCCCTTCTATTTGCCCCTCTTTATAAATTATTTTTGGTTTCTGTTTTTAGGCCCCTCCTGTTGAGCGTTATTTGCACGACTTGCTTCAGTATGCATTGGGTGTTCTGCACATTGTTACATTGGTACCTAACAGCCGCAAGATGATAGTAAATGCCACACTCAGTAACAATCATTCTGGTATAGCAGTCGTTTTGGATGCGGCAAATGTTACTAGTAGTTATGTGGATCCTGAGGTAAAGAACTTTTATGTGAACATTTCTCTCTTTGGTATTGATGCTTTAGTTCTGGTTGTCCAGTAAGTTATAACAATCATAACTGGAGAATGCTGGAAGGAGATTTTATTTTTTTTATTTTTTTGTTTGATAAGAAACAAAGATGAAATTGGGTGCTTGCTAGTTCAGCTAATTGGCTCTTGAGATTGTACGAAAGATTTTGTGATCAAATCCTACTCACACCTTAGTTTGAGAGGGAGTGTTTGATTTATACTTTTAGGTTTTAAAAATTAAAATGGATTAGAAAAAAAGAAAGAAGTTACCAGAGTTGAGAATATGCTGCAGCGGACTCCTGAGGCCATTATAGTGTGTGTTGTCTATAACAGTTATCTCATTCTAAGATTAATGTACATTTGCAGATCATACAGCCAGCACTGAACGTGTTAATCAATCTTGTCTGTCCTCCACCTTCAATCAGCAATAAGCCACCTTTACTTGCACAAGGTCAGCAGTCTGTTTCTGGCCAACCCTCAAATGGTTTGTCTATGGAAAATAGAGATAGGAATGCAGAGCGTAATATTTCAGAAAGAGCTGTTTACATTCCTGGTCAGAGTGACTTAAGAGAGCGTAATGGGGAATCTAGTGTGCTAGATAGAGGCACTGCAGCAAACACACAGTCCACTAGTGGCAGTTCGCAGACACCTTTCCCCCCAACACCAACATCAGGATTAGTTGGGGATCGTAGAATATCTTTAGGTGCTGGAGCAGGTTGTGCTGGTCTTGCTGCACAGCTGGAACAAGGATACCGTCAAGCAAGGGAGGCTGTCCGTGCCAACAATGGCATAAAGGTCCTTCTACATCTCCTGCAACCACGCATTTATTCTCCACCTGCTGCTCTGGACTGTCTTCGAGCTCTTGCATGTCGGGTCCTGCTTGGCTTGGCCAGAGACGATACAATTGCGCACATATTGACTAAGCTTCAGGTAAGTGACTCCTATGTAATACATTCAAGTCAATTTTTAATGGTATTCTCAACGCAATTAAGTTTATATTGCATTGCTGAGGTATGGCTTCTAAATTTTAGTATTGGTACGGAGTAGTAGATTTGTAAAACTCTAGAAATTACTTGGAACATAACACATCTTATCAAAAAAAGGAAAAATGAAAAATTGTCATTAGATGTAATATTCCATACATGTTGCACTAAATATACACAAACTTTGTTGGATAGTAGTGTAAAGTTTTGTGGATAAATTTTTATTTCTCGATTGTCACTACTAAGCTCAACTTGGCCTTCCAGGTAGGGAAAAAGTTATCAGAACTGATTCGAGATTCAGGTAGCCAGATGCCTGGAACTGACCAAGGTAGATGGCAGGGTGAACTTTCTCAGGTGGCGATCGAGCTTATTGCGGTAAGCATCAGTATATCTTTATTTTAATGTGCTGTCTCATGTATGACCGGCAAGTATTTGGGATTAGGATAAAAGGGTTTAGTACCATTTAGTGCTGAATTGAAATCATCTCTATCCTGCATTGTTTTCTGACTTGTTAAACCCAAAATATCTTCTCTCTTTTAATTGCAGTTTTTACTGGGTGAGAAAAAGTACTACGCTGTAGAATTGATATTTCATTCCCTTTAAGTAGTAATATAGCACATGCTATTGTATTTATCTTCTGCACAAACAATGAAAAATATTGTTATTCACTCTCCAGTAATATAAAACTTGGTATGAATAACTTGCTAGGCATTTATTTTCCTCAATTGGAAATCACCACTTGATTTAATTGTTTATTTTACTTTATAGAAGCAGTTTGAATTCGTGTAAAATCGTTTTTGTGTTTTGTAGGTTGTAACAAATTCAGGGCGTGCAAGTACATTAGCAGCTACTGACGCTGCTACCCCTACTTTAAGGCGCATAGAAAGAGCAGCCATAGCTGCTGCCACCCCCATCACTTACCATTCCAGGTATTCCTTTTTATTTCCTAGAACAATGTTCTTTTTGGTGATTCTTTTCCTTTGTCCCTTTGATAATTTAATAATTTTAGTTTGCCATTCTGTGGTTGGGCATGTTTGAAAACTTTAGGGAACTTCTACTTCTTATACATGAACACCTTCAGGCATCTGGTTTGGGTGCAACAGCTGCTGCATTGCTGAAAGAGGCTCAGTTGACACCTTTGCCCTCATTGGCAGCCCCATCATCTCTTGCACATCAAGCCTCAATGCAAGAAACCACATCAACACAACTTCAGTGGCCTTCTGGTCGTACTCCTGGTGGATTTCTTGCTGATAAATTGAAATTTACTGCACGTGATGAGGATGTTAGTTTGAAATGTGATTCAAGTATGTCTTCAAAGAAGAAGCAGCTGGTTTTCTCTTTTTCTTTTAATTTACAGTCCAGAAATCAGCCTCAGTCTCATGATTGCCAAACACCAGCCTTTAGAAAAGTGTACAGCAGTTCTAAACAGTCTTCTGCACCTCCAAGTGTATTAGAAATTCCATCTGAATCCATGACAAAAAACGGTCTTGATACGGACTCTCAATGTAAGACCCCAATTGTGCTGCCTATGAAACGAAAATTATCAGAGTTAAAGGATACTGGATTGACGTTGTCTGGAAAGCGACTCAACACTAGTGATTATGGACTTAGGTCTCCAGTTTGTCCAACACCTAATTCTCTCCGTAAAAGTAGTCTTCTTAATGATGTTCAGGGTTTTTGTACACCATTTTCTAATCTAAGGGATCAACATGGTCGATCAACACCATGCAGTTTGGGAGATTATTTAGATGACAACCAATTTGGCAATTACCATGTGGGACAATCAACACCTTCCTCCCAACTTGGACTTCTAAATGATTCCCAGTCCAGCAATTCAGAGCGGTTAACCCTAGACTCTCTTGTTGTTCAGTATCTGAAGCACCAGCATCGGCAGTGTCCAGCTCCTATAACCACTCTTCCACCACTCTCTCTCCTACACCCTCATGTCTGTCCTGAACCAAAGCGGAGCCTTGATGCTCCATCAAATGTAACAGCCCGGCTTGGTACACGTGAGTACAAAAGTATGTACAGTGGAATCCACAGAAATCGTAGAGATCGTCAATTTGTTTACAGCAGATTCAGGCCCTGGCGAACATGCCGGGATGATGCTGGTGCTCTTTTGACATGCATAACGTTTCTTGGAGACTCATCTCATATTGCAGTTGGTAGCCAGACGAAGGAGCTCAAAATTTTTGACACCAACAGCGGCAATGTGCTTGAGAGCTGCATAAGTCACCAGGGTTATTTAACGCTTATCCAGTCACATCTTTCAGCTGAGACCCATCTTTTGCTGTCTTCAAGCCCCCAGGATGTGCGGTTGTGGGATGCCTCTTCAGTCTCAGGTGGGCCAATGCATTCATTTGAGGGGTGCAAGGCAGCAAGATTTAGCAATTCTGGGAGCATTTTTGCAGCCTTACCTACGGAGACTTCCCAAAGAGGAATTCTCCTTTATGATATTCAAACGTGCCAATTGGAATTGAAACTGACTGACACACCTGCCAATTCCACTGGCCGGGGCCATGCATATTCACAGATACACTTCAGTCCGTCAGACACAATGCTTCTCTGGAATGGAGTGTTATGGGACCGCCGGAATTCTGTACCTGTCCATCGTTTTGATCAGTTCACAGATTATGGGGGTGGTGGTTTTCATCCTGCTGGGAATGAGGTAAATAGAGTTTTTTTAGATGCCATAATTGATAATTTGGGTATTTTCTTATGGGAAGATCTTCCTTAACTCTTTACTATAAGTATGCAACTCTTGCTAATAATTTTATGCTCCTCATTTTACTCGGGTAATACAGATTTTTTTTGTTTCAGTGTATATGTATATACACATTTGTTTGAGGAAAACATTTCCTTTGGCTATATCTATCTTCTTTTGTTTGTTTAAATATGTATGTTGTATTGAAGTTCAAATAACCAAAAAAAAGGGACCTAGTAAGTAAAAGTTAGGTGGATATTTTAGTTCTGTAAGATATTTAGTTGGTTTTTGTAAGTGGCATTATTAAAATTTGTGTAGGCATCCTGGTGATTCTTCTGTTTTAGGATATTGAAATTTGACTCGAGTCTATCTAGTCTGTACATGGAAACCTGTGCTACATCCAATGTCTAATTTGTGTTTGTGCATATATATTATTTCCGACTTTCCAGGGACTTTTCTGCTTAAAATTTTCTTTCTTTCTTTCAACAGGTTATTATAAACTCTGAGGTCTGGGATCTGCGGAAGTTTAGGCTCCTCCGAAGTGTACCATCCTTGGACCAAACAACAATAACCTTCAATGCCCGTGGGGATGTAATTTATGCCATACTGAGGAGAAATATCGAGGACGTGATGTCAGCAGTTCACACCCGTCGAGTTAAGCACCCTCTATTTGCTGCGTTTCGCACAGTGGATGCCATCAACTACTCCGACATTGCCACTATACCAGTTGATCGTTGTGTCCTTGACTTTGCAACGGAACCAACTGATTCAAATGTTGGATTGATAACCATGGATGACCAAGACGAGATGTTTTCATCGGCTAGGATTTATGAAATTGGTCGGCGAAGGCCAACCGATGATGACTCGGATCCTGATGATGCTGAGAGTGATGAGGAAGATGAGGAGGATGATGATGATGGTGATGTGGACCCTTTACTGGGCCCAGATTTAGATGGGGATGGTGATAGTGATGGAGATGATTTGAGCAACAGTGATGATGATGACAGTGTGAGTGAGCTTGATGATGATGAAGATGGGGATTTTATTATGGACGATGTAGATTATGACGATGGAGGTGGGATTTTGGAGTTAGTGACTGAGGGTGATGAAGATGACGATAGTCAGTTGGTTGAATCCCTTAGTAGCGGGGATGATGAAGAGGATTTTATTGGCTTCTAATTTTAACATAAATAGCACATTGATATTCAAGTTTATATATATATTAATGGTAGTGGGATAAATTTCATGTTTCTTGTCAACTCAACTTCTAGGTGTCTGAGAGAAAGAGAGAGAGTTTGGTTATGTCATATGTGGTCAAATTTTTTAAGGAAAAAGAAAGTGCAATCGAAAGTAATCAAAGTATTTCTTTTCCTCTTGTTTGATTTTCTGTCATCATGTTTGCCCATTCCAGTATCAAGTTTAAATGATTGATAAACTATAATTAAGCAATGATAATAGTTTATATAGTGTCCACATCCGTTTCAGTCACTCACGTTCATACAGAAAATTCCGCGGCAACACCATTGTGGTTTGGCTTCCGTCGTCAAGAACCTCGTTCTCCTGGCTGAAACGCTTTTGAACTGAGCCGGTCTTCTGTGATGGTCTCCGTGAGACGGACGCGAATACAATGGAGATCGTGTCCATGGTGTTGATTGGCAAGGTGAACAAGAAGTCGGTATCACTCATGAACGAGGCTGGTGGGACGGATCTTCACTTTCAGGCATGGACGGGCGGTTGTCCATGGCTCGACCACAGTCCAAACTCGGTCCAACTGGGTTTGGTAGGAGAGGTGGCCTAGTAGACCCCACGGTGATAAAACCTCTGGTGAAGAATGGGCATATATAGATGTAATTGCTTGGGTGAAAGCTGATGAGTTGGTACAATCATATAACATAAATGCAGTGCAGCTATGGTGAAACGGTCAGCCTATATATGTTATCATCCTGATGCTTGCTTTGTGGACATACTAAATAAAATATCAACAATCTGCCCTGGTTAAATCATATATTTTACTATATTCAAACACAAAATGTGGCTTCATTTAATAGAAATTGCATTGCCAGAAGATATTGCAGAGCACGGGCCAAAAAGAGAAACTGAAACGGGCCGCCAAATCTTATGATCCATCGAATTCCGAAACTGAAATATAATAGAAAAACGAAGAGATTGAGAGTTAGAGTTGCAACAAGAATTTTCCAATGAAGGAGGACGACGCGAAATGTTTCAAGATGCATCGAGAATCAAAAGCAGCTTCCAAACTCAAATCTGCTATTTCAAATAAGCTACGCCAATTCCTCCCCAATTACTCCGACGACGTCCTCGCTGTAATCACTTTCACTCTTCAATTTTAACCTAAATTTATTCATTTTTCTTTTTTCTTTCAAACATTCATGCATGTCCACTTCTCATTTCATTCGTTAGTTGTTGTGCCCGTGCTTGTGCCTTTAGGAGTATATTACTGTGCTCGTTTGTAATGGCAAGGATCAATATCAGGCCGGGGATGACTTGGACGCCTTTCTTGGTGAAACGACTGCTGAATTTGTTTCTTGGTAATTCCAATTCCATTCATTCTGTCAAATACTAGTTTTATTCTTTTCTTTTCTATTATTTACACTGTAACATGATCTCACATTATTTGATATTGTCAAATATTGATGACGACTCATATTATTACCATAGGTTATGGGGTTATCTCCTTGAATATTCTTTTGAAACCAACTAGTACTTAGGCTTTTCCCATACAAAACCTCCCACTGCTACTGATAAAGACAAAGATTCAACAATCGACAATAGTTCTCACAATTTGCTGGTAATGCCCCTTTCATTGTTTTATATATAGGCTACATATATATTATTAATACACGATAATGCTTAATGTGATTGGCCATGTCAGACCAACCGCCTACCATCCTCCCTTTGTGGCTCTCTCCTCTCCAACAACATGGAGTTTGCTGATGCCTCTACACCTCGTCCAGGTTTTGCACCTGACAAGCTGTTATCAAAGACATTTGAAAATGAATCATTGACATTTCAATATTTTGTCAATGGAAGCTCTACAGTCATCCAAGCTAATAATAGGCAACAACAAATTGTATGTTTGGACAAAACTAAGAAGGTCGATACATCCTTACTTTACGTTTGATGTTTCAGTGATTCTTTAGACATTTCTCTTGTCTAATCCTAGCTCATTCTATAGCATACTGTCCATAGAGATGAGCTTTCTTACTTACTGAAAAGAGTACCAATTTCTAGGAATCTGCAGTCCTCCCCATCAGGTAACATAAAGCTATTAACTATGTTTGTCATTAAGATAGACTGTATAAGGATGAATTTTATGGAAAATTATATTGAAGCTGATTTATGCTAATAGCATCAGACATAAATATTTGTGTGTGTTTGTAATTAAATTTTTGTTGCTCATTGTCCTTTGGATGTGGTAATAATATCTTCATGCAGAATACCATTGTCTCAAACAAATTTGTGCCAATAATGTTTCACCACCATCAACTTGTGCGCTATCAAGACAGAATGGAAGCCTCAGGGTAGTGTTTGGGATAGATTGGGCAAGCCTTGTGACAACACATCTGCAAGGAGTGAGATCGCTGAAGCTCATTGTATTGGTGCTACAAAGCAAGATAAGAAAGTACTTAACCAGCAAACTTTAATGCTTCCTATGTTGAATGGTAAACCCTGTAGGAGGATATTGCTAGGGCCTGGGCAAAGGAACAGAAGTACTGGTAACTATTGTTCCAAGTCAAGAAATATGGAGTGTGGTGTGAGTATGATCTGCAAGCCGCATTCTGCAAATACTATTGGGCAAAAGAGACACTTTGATGAGATTAGTAGTGGCCCTGCTACTGATGCTGCTGTTGCTGATTCTCTGGTGGGAGAGAGGGGCATGGATCATCAAAACAAAGAAATTTCAGAGGAAGTCAAGAAATCAATCCTGGCTGTCAAGGATTCTAAAACTACTTCAGATATTGTTTCAGTATGTTGTTTGCCTTCTCAAGTATTGTCAATTCATAACAAATAGAGCTGTGAGATATTTTTTTAGATAAAGAATTTGTTTGTAATTTTATTGTGAGCATTTGTAGTACTTTGTAGTTTGTATGTCAAGCAAGGATTTTACTTTCTCAATAGTCTTCTGTAAGAAAGCCTTTATATGTTGCAGGAAACACTGGATTTGAAACAAAAAGTGCATCAAATTGAAATAGAAATGTCTAAGCTTCAGTCAAAACAAGCAGAGAAGAGAAAAGGTGTAAAGCCCAATTCATCATCACATTCTGGTGAGGACATATAATAGCTTAAACCCAATAATAAGTGCCATTTCATTTATCAATAAGATGACAGTGTTGATTATTGAATTTTGTACTCATGGTACTCCTCTTTGAGCTTGGAACTTATTCACTTTTGCATTTGCAGATACAGTGAAGCATCAGGAGAAAGATGTTGAGTCTAGAACTGTTTTTGTGACTAATGTAATGTCCTTAAAACATTTTGTATGCTTTTTCTTTTCATTTAAACTGGATTTTATTGATTCACTTGATGCTTTCATGGTAAGACCAGTCCTTTGGAATTCCACAATCATTTAATGTTAGTGAAGCTGATACTGCAGGTATATGGTAATTATAATTCAACTGAAGTCTAGGCTTTGAGTTTATAGTTACAAGCTCTACTATGTTTTATTAATTCAAATATGGAACTGGCTCCTCAAGGATCTCTCTCACAATTGTATCAAATAGATGACCAAGAAGTCTATTGGAAGATTGTTTTTTATTTTTTTTGGTTACTAAATGGTACTAATAGTTAATAGCTACCTTTTTTGAGATATTTGATGACAGAGTGCTAATAATCATAGAGAAGTTAGAAATTAGGTCTCAACTCTCAAACCTTGGTAGTCAATATAAGTTGAAATTTTATATTAATTTATTGTGTTGTACTCAAGAAAAAAAAGGATCAATCTAGAATAGCATTTAGGAGAAAAATATATTATTGGAATATCTTCAAACCACTAAATACTCAAGGAACGTTGTCAATCCACAATCTCTGTGACTGAGACCAACTTTTGTATAATAATCTATTCATTAGTAGTTCTGTGACATGCAGTGCCTTCTTGGTTTGATTGCCTAGGAAGTTGTTGGATATTAAGCTGGGTTCTATCTTTAAAGTTGTTATTTTGTATCGATTTATGAACTTCTTTTTGCTAGTTAATTTTGTAGTGAAGACTGCCTCACAGGTATGATCCCATGAACATATCAGGTACATTTTGCTGCATCTGAACAAGTTTTATCATTGTACTTTGCCAAGTGTGGAACGGTTGACAACGTGGTGATTTTGACCAACAAAGCAACAGCCCAGCCAAAAGGGTAAATTCATTTATTAAACTAAGCTATCATGGTTCCTATTTACTTTCAGAGTACTCTTGTTTTTCTTTTTATCGGAAACAAATTTTACTAAGAAACAATCTCTTATCAAACGATAATTATAGCAAAAGAGATCAAAAGATTTAAATATAGGTGCACTAGTTGTCCACGTAGAAATCTAAAAGAACATGGACTTTAAGAATTTTTGTGCTTTTCTCTACATCAAAATGACCGTGCAATGCAACACTGCACAATCCCACTGGACTTATGGCTACTGACTGGGTACTTATGTCACCTATGTGTTGTATTTCTGCCTATTTTATGGTTAATGACAGTGTCTATCACTCATCTTTTAGGTCTGCTTATGTTACTTTTGCTAGCGAGGAGTCTGTTGATAAAGCGCTGGGGTTGAGCAGAACCTCTTTCTTTTCAAGGATTATTAAGGTAAGAGATAAGCAGTCAGCAATATCTTGAAACTGAAAGTTTTGGTTGTTGATGATGCATTTTGTGAAGACAAAGAACAGGCAGGTTCTCCAGAGAAACTGTCTGGGTCTCAGAGTGAACCTTGTTTAACAGAGCTTCATTTATGCTGACTTGGTTGGGTCCATACTTTCTAAAGCCAGATAGTTGTGTCAATACAATTGTTAAGACTTGCATCTGCATCGATCTTGTATTCAATTTTAGTGCTGATTAACTAGTTCTTATTGAGCTTTTCTTGGCTTTCAAAGGTGTTTTCTGGTGATTATTTTTGCAAATATAGATATTCTCAGTATTCTTGAACTAGTGCATTTAGTCTTATTCCTACAACCCCCTTAACAATATTGAAATCAGGGGACCTTAAATTGTGACACATTTTTATCTTTTTGCTTTCTCCCCTTTTGCATCTACCTTGAACAATTCTAAAAGATATAAGAGACGCCACTTCCTGGTTGTGGTGGTGTACCTGCCTTCTTTGCCCCAGCTTTATATTTTTATCGAGTAGCCTAATCTTGGTGGCCTAAAATGGCAGTAGATGAAAATAAAATTGTGACGATTCTTCTTCCAATATGAAATTCCAGTTGTATCAAAAATGAGTTTAGATGAAAATTATAATCTCTCTTCTTCTGTTGCTGTTTTTGCACCTGTTTTTGTGGCCTCCCCAATCTGCTCTCAACCAGCTCATCACAAGTACTTTGAAATTAAGTGCCTCATTCCAAATGATCTGTATCTGCAATATTCACGATTTTTATTTATGCATTGAGATCTGCCTTCACAAGGCTGATGATGATGTTACAGATCAGGGTGATTTATATTAGTATTTTTTCTTTGTAGGTTGTTAGAAAGGCAGAAGCAGATTCTATGGCAGCAGCACCAACCCAACTTGCTCTGAGCCAGTCCCAGACACCAGTATCTTACCTCAGCAGAAAGGCTATCCCTGGGAAACCATACTATTCTACCGGTCAAATGCAGTGGCGGCGAGATTCCAATTCTACCCTATCTGATCCGTATGCCCCACTCATTTTTGCGGGGAAAGAAATGAACTCTTCTTCCCAATAACAATTTTCTAGTTCTACTCAAGTCAGTTAGAACCATAGAAGCCAACTTTCAACAGCCCACTTTGCAGGTGTCTAATTTCTTTGACGAACATGCGGCTAATTGGATGTGATATAGAGTGAACTGGGTTACAAGAACTAAATCGTGACTATACTATGCTAGTGTATGCTTGAACGTTAGTGGAATTGGGTAGTGGTATTGTACATAATTTGCAATATTAGATAAAGGCATCAGAAATTGCGAGAACGTATTTTTTTTTGGTGGTAACAAATGCATTTATAATTGCCGGATTCCTTTATTGAAGTGGAATGCATTATCGAATTCGATGAGTCTTATGGTTTTATCTGTTACTTCAACGAGTGATTGGTTCTTGAGTGATGCTACACTTGACAGGTATAGAAATGGAGGACCTCTTTTTACAACGAAGGGTAACTCTCTTTCGACACCCAACCAACCATATAACAAATTCTAGAGAGCATTCGACCTAAAGGATATCTTCCATAAATTAAGATGTGGATGGACCGATCCTCCCAACTTTGGGGGTTTATGGTTCTCATTAGCACCATGTCTAGCCGTGTTTGTTATTGAATAACAAATACTGGCCTTAAATTAAGGTAACATAACATGTGAAATGATGATTTATATAAAGCATTGTCAATAATAACCAAGTGTACTGGACTGCCCTGTGGGAAAAAACATAGAAATCTCCAGACAAATGACGTTTTTGTTTCTTTAGAGAAAAAGGTCGGAAACAGAGGTATAATTGATCCAACATAATGAACCTGCAACTGTTATAAAAACAAGAACAATCAAACCTCAATGAAAATGGCAGGCTCCATGTACATAGTTACAGAGGGAAGCATTCATTAACGCTCCCTTCTACTAGACCTGCGAAACTACCTTCAACACCACCAGTCCATTACAGTTGTCACCAATATCCAGAAACCAGCAGTATAATAGTTACCTTATCCCTATCTCGAATATTTAAAGAAAGTACTGATACATACACAAACTTATATGTAAAATTCTTACTGCTTCTGTTTTATCCTTTTTCAATTTCATTTATATCCTTTTTTATCATTTCTTCTTTCGTCTTCTATTCTGGATCAGTCCACTGTCATTGGTTGAGTCAAGCAACACCTGAAGCGAGCCTTGCGCACGGTAGTCATGATCTCAGTTTCAGCATTCTCAAGCATTCTGACAATCTCAGTGAAGGGTGGACGAACTTCCGGGTTGGTGTCCCAGCAGCGGGTCATGATGTCACTAAGCACAGGGAGGCAGTCATTTGGAATAACTGGCCTTACACCTTTATTCACCACAGCAAATGCTGCCTGTACTGCAGTCATGTTCTGGAAGGGAAGTAAACCCGTAATGAGCTCCCAAAGGACAATCCCAAAGCTATAGACATCCACTTTTTGTGTATAGGGCCTATGCTGGATCATCTCTCTGAAATAATTGACAAAGGCACTCAGAAAAACCAACAAAAGCATATTACTGTAAACATAAACAAAATATTGTACGAAAATGTTATGGACATAATTCCAATAGAAATGAGATTCATTCAAGAGTAGACACCAAAACAACACATATTTCACAGCATCGATGTAATCAACTAAAGATCAATGTTTGCAGTCAGGAAGATCAGTGAGACATAGAGTGAAACAAACGCCTATCAAATGAGCTGGTTATCAGTATATAACAAACATAACAGATTATATAAACTTTCTTTAAAAGAGAGTTTATGATCATCTCATATGGTGAAGTAAGCAAAACACTCCAACTGCATATTGAAGCATTGTTACACTAAGCGATTTAGCGATTTCCCATTATATCAAGTAGTTATGCAATCAAAGAAGCAAAGGTTATTCTATCTTTCTCATAAAGTAGCAAACATTTATGACCTACTCATTAAATTAGGTTCCTCAAAACAGTGATATAAATATTTACGTCCCCAGCTAAAAGAAAACACAACTTGAAAATCCTATAAATGTTAAAGATAAACTGAGGTTGAATAGGAAGCAGAAGAAAACACACTACACACAGATTCCATTATACCCAGAATATACCAAGAAAGTGATTGGAAAGTGAGGTGAATGATTAATTTGAAGCCTCACAAAAAATGCTTTGGTTTGAAAGACAATACAATAATGTGGCAGACTGAATACATACATTAGTTGGAAATTAATCGCACTGGCAACTAAAAAATAAAATTAGTTTTCGGGTGCTTGTGAAAAATGAGACATGTTATTTCTTTATAATGCTTTAACATTGTCCATACTTCTTCTCGTTATACCCAGACTATAAGCAAAAATAACAATAAATTCATCATAGAAGGATATAAGAGAGAGAAAAAAATGAACCATGGTTTTTCAAATCAAAGGTTATCCCATTAAATCCATGAGTTGGTCCAACATGATAGTGTCTATAAAGATCCAACAATGACAGGATTGATAACCAGCAAGTACTAGTAAATAATACTAAACATTGTGTGTGTAATAGAACAACTCATTACCAAGCAAAACATATGAAGGGAAGAAATGAATATATATATATATAAGCGAGAACAGAAAAAAGACTTGAAGGATTGTATTAAAAGTACTTCAAGGAGCATTAACGAACCAGCATACTGTATCAGATGACTAGCGGATAACATTAAAGAGAAATGATTCTTATAATAAAGAATAAGTGAACATACCAAGTCTTTTAATACTTGTAGATACTTTTGCAAAAAAATATTGCCTATTTATGAGTCATAAATTCATACACTTAAATTTACTAATGTCAAGAAGTATCGCGGTCCATCAACATTAAAAAAACTAACATTCCTACGAAAGCCTCTAATTATCCTAAAGGCAAGGTTTGCATCGTTAGCTAGTCTATCTCGCACAAAATCAAGCCTTCATCACTGAACTTAATGTCATATCTTGGATTCACTCTTCGAATCAAAGTACCTTTTATTCATTATCATCTTGGAGATATACCACCATAGTCAAGGCAAATATACCAACTCTCACGCAAGCTCTTACTGATCAACTCATTTGAACCTAGGCTTGAGCCATTTTTTACTACAATCTTTTGTTTCATTAATAACTCCAAGTTCTTTCTTTTGCACATAAGATCATATACTTCATTGGTACATTCACCTACTCCACCAATGAAGGAGACAGCTTTGTGAGCTTTGGCAATATTATTGATCAATTCCAATTATTTTTGTTGTGCTGATAATGGTCAAGAAAATGGTATGAAGAAGATTTAATAAAAATAATAGGAGTTTTAACTTCCAACATTCAACCACTCACTTATTTAAGTCCATGCGGTTAGGAAACACTTTCCTCACTGACAATTCCAATCACTTACAAAACCAACTCTCCTATTTATGACCTTCTTTTAATGGATAGTACTAAACCTCCCACTCTTTTGACTACCCAACTCATCTTATAGCTCAAACTCAACATGAGCTTTTCATAATATAAGCAATTATGTAAATACCTCAAAAACATTCAAAACAAAAATATCACATGCTTATCACCATGTAGTGCATTTATAATTTGGCACATCAATCCATATTTTGCAACGACTTCAAACCAAAAAAGATTTCCTATGAGAGCTGAAATAATATTAAAGGAATTATTGTAATTTTCCTCACATATTTGGAGAGCTTCTAACAAGAAGGTTGTCTAGAAAACATAACTAAACTTAGGTATGAAGTTGTATGTCATAGGGTTAAATAACTCGATGTTGAATAGCGGTCGTCTAATATTACATATCTCCCACAGATTGTTACTGAGAGTTGAATCTATAGGATGGCCCACCAGGGAGTTATAGTTCCCTTCCTGGCACAATCCTGCCCAAGGTATCCCCAACACTTCCTCTCTATGTCATGTTTGTTCCCGATAAAATGACAAATAATACGTCAAAGTAATAATGCTATACAAAAAGAGACGTTCAATAAATTATGAGAAATCATTTAACAACATCAAGAAAATCTTTAGATACGGTCAATAACTTCTGAAAAGCAATTTCCTATGCTTTGAAGAAATTTATGTAAAATTGCATCACTTCAATTTCTTATGTTTTTGAAATGCATTTATACTTTGTATATGCTCACAATTCCATACAAATCTTGTCTATCCAGCAAGAAACTTACTATATATCTATTATATGAAAAATTCTAGTTGCAAATTGTTGACTTTGTTAGCTACATAGCTATTATATGTTTCAGAATGATATAAAGATTGTTGAAATTATACGAAAACAATATATGGGAAAACTAGGACACAACTTGAAAACAGGCGAGAGTGGATCTCCCTAGCATCTAAAATATAGCCCTACAATTAATTCAGCTGTATATTGATGCATGTCTATGATAATACATGAATAAAGTGACTAGCATACACACTGTAGACCATCATGCCATAGAAGTTCACATTATCTCAAAGCAACAATTCTAAATTTTCATCTCTTGTTGCCAATATTCTGCAGGCTCACAGGTAAGGCTTCCTGTGTCATAACTGGCATGAGGAAAAAGGAGTAATGCACATAATGAGTTCATGCCATTCCATCCTCACTGGAAGAGTGCGTAAAATTGCCAAAGAAAATGCCATTGAATTTTAATTGGTCTCCAAGCAACTTCTCCATCTTGCAAGGTTGATATTGTCAAGTTGTTGTTTACAAGTATTGCTTCCAATGCCATCCCAGTTCTGAGGCTAATTATTTTCATGAGACACTGATAGAATTTATTCTAAAAAAAAGGAAGTTAAAAAATAAAAATGGCAGCCCCCAAATGAACTACAGATAAAAGTGAAATCAGAAGCAACACCCGATGATGGTTCCACCCACAAAACCAACGCATAAGCTTGAGACGCTTAACAGGAAAAAGAATGAAACATAAAACTTGAATACAAATACTGTAGTAGTCAGAAGAAGAAAACTAAACATATAAAGGATCTAGATACTCACGGAGCCATCCAACGATATGTTCCTGTCTCTGGTGTCATTCCCTCCGTTTGCACCTCAATTCGAGCAACACCAAAATCTGCAATCTTTATAGATTTATCCGCAGAGATGAGAAGGTTATCCGACTTCAAATCTCTATGGATAAACCCAAGTGCATGCACATATGCCATCCCCCTGGCCACATCCAGTGCCTGCTTAACAGCCAGTTTAAGTGGCACTGCCCGATTTTGCCTTCTTGTTAGAAATTGCCGAACTGACCCTCCCTTAGCATACTCTGTGACAATACACCAGACCATTTGCTTACGGCATGCTCCAATGAACCGCACAATGTTTGGATGCTTCAGTGTTGCAAGCATCATTACTTCCTGCTGGAACTGTTGCTCCATAACTTGTGCCCTCTCTGGACTATTATCAGGCCTCTCCAATATCTTAATCGCAACATCCTCCCCATTATATGTTCCTCTATATAACTTCCCAAAAGCCCCTTGGGCAAAAGCAGTACCCATGTTAAGTTTTCTCAAATCAATCGTCCACTCATCATAATTCTCCAGTCCTTCAGTTGGATACCTATCATCCATCAATGCTTGAGCTAAAGCATCGTCATTAAGAGCATGGGTCACCTTACCCGGACGGAACACGCTTTGCCCCACTGAGTAGTTATGGCTCACAGGTTTCAAACCTGGGTGGTTTAAAATGTGAGTCAAAGAATCATTGGAACCAACACTGCTGTTGTCCACCGACATAGAGACAGACCCACCGGCATTGCTCGTCTGCAAACTGTCGATGGACATGTTTGTACCCTCACCAAGTTTTTGGTAAAACACTTGAGTGAAATCATAATAATTGTTATCACCGTTGTTATTTCCTCCTATAAGTCCGGTAAATTTTGGCCCCTCAACCATCTTTCCAATCATGAATGAAACTTCCAAAAGTAGAACTCAAAAAATAGGACTGTCTTATCCCAATTTCCTGACGCTCATTTCACAATGTAGTCTTTTCAGCATGTATCCTATATCAACATAGATGAAGATCAATCATCAATAATCATTTAGGTAAATTTTTGCTTAAATTCTTTTCAACAATCTCTCTCTGTCAAGAGTACTGTGTATTTGACTTGATCAAAATAATTGAATAGAATCAAAAGATAAGCCCATTTGGCTTAGTTCATAACTCTTAGAGGCATTCATTAACACCCAGGTTTAGCAAAGCAAAATCCCACCAGTTATTCATTTCCGAGAAACTTTTGCAACAGCAGTTTTGGAAGAATACTTATCAATTGTTTCATTTTATCTTATCAATTAATTGTTTTTAAGAGAACAATTGGGTTGTTCTTTTATTACCAAATGGGCCTCAATTTATTTTCAATTCCTTCATTTCATAGCAGGAACATACAGACCATGTGAAAACCATAAAAGGAAATAAAATTTCAAATTAAGACAAAATGGAATACCTTCCCAAGCGAGAAAATGTACTGGAAAAGCAACTATCCCGATCCTAGACTCCTAGCACTCATTTAAAGCCACAGTTTCTTCACCAACTTTACCCTGTCATAAAATTCCATAAAAAGAAAAAAAAATTTAAGAAAGGCACACAATCTTACAAGAAACCCCACGACCCATTTGGAAATTAAAAAAAAGCACAAGACACAAAAAGCTCAACAAAGCAAAAGAGAAATTAACCATTTATGTAATAGAGAGGGGGTGAGACTTCCAATTTGAGAAGACAAAAGTTGAAAATTTTTCCCCTCAGCTCCAGGAAAAGTATATAAAATATTGAGCTAGTTTATTATGATGATTATAATAGAAGTAAAAAAAAAAACAGCTTACTTAGACGACAAAGTCGTCCCAGCGACGGAAGATAAAATAGGAAATAAAGATATAAAACAGGTTTGAAATTCATTCCAAAATCCACGAACTTCCCTAATTGATTTCATGTAAATGATTGCATAGATCAGATCATAATAAAACTCAGTGAGCAAAAAGAAGCAAAGAAAATTACCAAAAACTCCAGAAAACAGATGATCGAATGATTACATAAAATTCAAATGCAGTCCTAAAAATATACAAAAAAAAAAAAAAAAAAAACAAAGTAAAGAGAATTGTTGGTCAAGAGACTTAAATTGAAACAAACAAAAATGAAATGCGTAACAGATGAACTAAGAATAAGAAAATTAAAAAAAGAAAAAGAAAAAAAACTTACAACTGGTCCAGAGCGTGACCTGATGACCTGACCACGAAGCACCAAAGAAGAAGAAGAAGAAGAAGAAGAAGAAGAAAGTGAGCAGTCTTCTCTTCGCTTCCAAAGCCTCGTTTTTATTGTGACCAACCCCACTCCTACGCCACACTAACTTAAAAACCCTTGTACTCGCCTTTCCTCTTTTACACGTGTCCTTTCACTTCTGTTTTTTTCCTTTTTCGAGGTCCTTTATCCTGTGATAAACGCGTCTCTCTCTCTCTCTCTCATCTTTATTTTTATTTTATTATTTTCTTTTTCTCATTTTATCCTTTATTTTAACCCATTTATTCATTAAATTAATCAAAGTGTGAATCTCATTCACCTCCTTAAATATTATGTCTGAATGTCTTTCCATATGATTATAAAACATATTTAACAAAAATAAAATAGATTTTGCAAAAAATTTCATAAATTTTGTTTGATTTTAACCAATTATGGGTGGTGGGTGTTGAATAGGGACTATTGAGTTATTACTAAGTGATGAGTTTGATTTTACTTAGATTGTTAATTTTAGGATTATGAGATGATCACGAAGGTTTATTCATTGTTAATTTTAGGATTTTAAAAATTAATTGAAATACGTATAAGTTGATTTGAACACATCGATCATAAAAAAAACAAAAAAAAAATTAATTGTTTGATTTTTACCACTCAACTACGTCAATTAAGACTTGTATTACTCTGTTAACTTTTTAGAACAAACACAATATTAAATTTAATACAATGCAGAGAGTTTT
>WYDK02000023.1:619401-637947 GCA_009867345.2 Toxicodendron radicans
TCAATTAAGACTTGTATTACTCTGTTAACTTTTTAGAACAAACACAATATTAAATTTAATACAATGCAGAGAGTTTTCAACAAATCCATGGGCTATTTATTGGTTGGCATGAGCTGGTTCAACTCATGCTGAAGACTGAAGACCCAATTTCTATTGGCCCAAAATAATATCCATTTATTCCTATTTTTATTTTTATTTAGTGAAATTTTTCACGATATATAATCTAGAGTGCAAGACTAATTCCGAAGTTAATAATTAATAGAAAATTGATTTGGAATTATTTTATTTATAATTATTGAAACTTGATTATATATGTACAACGGATCTGTTGGCTAGTTCAAAATCCCTAAGTGAAAAAGTTAGAATGGTAAACCGGATATTTGTTTTTTTTTTTTATTTATATTAAATAAATATTTGTATTTTAATTACAGATATATTTAATACATTTATATATTTGAATTATGGATGGAGTATTTAATTCAAATATATTTATATTGATATTATCTCCCATATTGAATAAGTTTATTTTAATTAGATATTTTATTTGAAAAATTTGTTTTTAATTAAAATAGGAAAACAACTTTTTTAAGTATGAGGTGGAATCTCATATATATATATATATATACAATGAGTGTGATTAAAAGACTTAATTTTGAATATGACTAAAAGATCCAATTTTAGGAATTGGTCGGTCCTGTAAAACCATCAAAGTATGCCAATACAATAATCGTTAAATTTATATAGGAATTTTAGAAGGTGAAATAAAAGTTAATTTCTTTTATTAAATTATAACATTATAATTTAATTTAATAATCCAAGTAGTTAGTATAAAGACAAAGCTACCACTCAACTATTTATTAAAAATTGATAAAAGAAAATCCGAAAAATCATCCCAATTAAATAAAGAAATAAAATCTTAATTAAACACGAAAATCAATTAAAAAAAATTCCTAATCATAAAATAAATAAATAAAGTAAAATTTAACTCAATTAAAACAACTAATTAAAATACATATAAAACACTAAATAAATATGAAAATCAAATGCTAATTTAACACTATTTTCAATGTCAATTATTTATAAATAAAAGTTTTCGGGAGAATATTTGAATTGTATATATTGTCCTTTGTTCGTCGTCAATATTAAGCAGATCTCTCCCTCCTCTCTTTCTTTTGTGTCATTGTATGTGTGTGTGAAAACCTAGGGTTTAATGACGTCCGATTCTGAAGACTCATCCAAGTCCGTTAGCAAGAAAGCCGCCAAAAAGGAAGCCGCCAAACAAGAAAAGTTGCGTCGCCGCGAGGAAGCAGCCGCCGCCACCGCCGCCGTGTCTTCGCTCGCCGTCGAAGGGGAGGGTCCGCTCGCCAACAACTATGGAGACGTCCCTCTCAGTGAGCTTCAGTCCGTCGACAATCCAGAAGCTGGGAAGTGGAGCGCCGCAGTATACGACAAAGACTGGACTGAGGTCGGAGCATTGACCGACTCATTGAAGGACCAGGAGGTACTCATACGTGGCCGTGTACACACCACACGACCCGTCAGCGGCAAGCTCACGTTTCTCGTGGTCCGAGAGAGAGGTTTCACTGTGCAGTGTGTCGTTACTCTTAATCCTGATTACATCAGCAGGCAGATGGTCAAGTATGTTGCTTCATTGAACCGCGAGTCCATCGTTGATATCCTTGGCGTCGTCTCCGTCCCCAATGTTGCGATCAAGGGAGCGACACAACAGGTCTTTCTGTTTTAGTGTTAATAATGTCTTTGAGCAATTTTAAAATTTTGTTTCCCAAATTTAATTATTAATTATTGCAGGTGGAGGTTCAAGTCAGGAAATTATATTGCGTTAACAATGCTATGCCAAATCTACCCATTAATATCGAGGATGCTGCTCGAAGTGAAGCTGAAATTGAAAAAGCTTTGAAGGTACCTTCTCTCTTCATTATCCTTTTTGGTTCAATCTCTGTCATAAACTTCTTTTAACTTTGAAATGCATTTAGTACATATTGACTATGTATGCCTTTTGATTGTTAGAGGTTTCATAATGTGTATAATGGTAATTTTTCTTATGCTCTTTCTGTATTTATTAATTATTTGGCGGGTGCAGGAAGGAGAGCAGCTTGCTCGTGTTAATCCAGATACACGTTTGAACCATAGGGTTCTTGACTTGCGAACACCAGCTAATCAGGGGATTTTCCGCATCCAGAGTCAAGTTGGGACTGTAAGTTTTTCTTTCCCCCAATTATGTTTTATGGTTTTTGTTAATTAATACTTGGGTTATTGTCATTTTCCTCAACTATGCATCATGTTCGCTGAAAAAGTATATGAAATATTTTGGAATAAAAAAGGTAATTAGGATGAATGATTTGCGCAACTCCTCTTAGTTTAAGGTGCAGATATTATATTGGGTCTACTTATATATGTTGACATTTTGAATGGAGCAAAAGTAACTTGATGTTTTCCCCTTAAACCCAATTGCTTGCTCACATGATTTTAAGTACATTTTGTTTTTAAATTTCTTGCTTGGATTATATTTTTAAGCTCATCATTTCTGGTTTTTAAAGGGGTTTTATCTATGTGCAGATATTTAGGCAATTCTTGCTGGCTGAGGGGTTTGTTGAGATCCACACTCCTAAATTGATAGGAGGCTCAAGTGAAGGTGGTTCTGCTGTTTTTAAGTTGGACTACAAAGGCCAACCTGCCTGCCTGGCCCAGTCTCCTCAACTTCACAAGCAAATGTCAATCTGTGGAGATTTTGGGCGGGTTTTTGAGATCGGTCCTGTTTTTAGAGCAGAAGATTCATTCACTCATAGACATTTGTGTGAATTTACTGGTCTTGATGTTGAAATGGAGATTAAGAAACATTATTCTGAGGTAGAATTGGATTCTTTTGTTGGTTTGATTGTTTGAGTGCATGAATATATAAATCCTTCAAATTTTTCTGAGTACTTGAGTTTGTTTTTGCAGGTGATGGATCTTGTCGACCGCCTATTTGTTGCAATGTTTGACACTTTGAATGAGAAGTGCAAGAAAGAGCTGGAAGCTGTAGGGAAGCAGTACCCATTTGAACCTTTGAAGGTAATGATTCCTTGAAATTGTGTTATTATAATGTAATACAAAAATATAACATGATTCTCTCTACTATTATAACATAGATATCCAGAATATTGAAGTTATGTCACTTTGAAATCTCTTTTGTCTTGAATCTGATTTTTGGCATTTGCAAAATGTTTCAGTACAAGCCAAAGACTCTTCGGCTTACATTTGAAGAAGGGGTTCAAATGCTTAAGGTAAGAATGACCTTTTCTATGTTGTTTCACCAATATAAAGTTTCTTATTTATCATGTCATTACATTAATGCATGCATAATAGCTTGAGGATTAGGCTGGCACTAAAGTATCCGGTATGCAGAAATAATTACCAGGATGATAGAAGATAGTTTCAGTGTATTTATTCTTACTTTTTGGTTTTTCCAATTCTAAACTATGAACTTGTGATGCATTTTCATCGTTGTTTAGGATGCTGGCGTGGAGATTGATCCTCTTGGGGACTTAAATACAGAAGTTGAGAGGAAATTGGGTCAGCTAGTCTTGGAGAAGTAATTCAATAGCAATCTCAAACTTTTGAATTTTCTGTCTTGTGTATATTTATCATACATGATTGATTTGAATTTTACTTTTGATTGTAGGTATGACACAGAGTTCTATATACTTCACCGTTATCCTTTGGCTGTTAGGCCATTCTATACCATGCCCTGCCATGATAATCCTCTTTACAGCAACTCATTTGACGTCTTTATTCGAGGTAATAGATGAAGATGAATATCTTGAATTATTTTGTGGACTTCTATCTGGATCTTTATCTATATTTGTATCATAACATCAGTTCATATGGCACCTAGAAATAGCATTTTTCTTATTTTGGTACAGATTTTGTTGTCTCTTCACTTTTATAATTTTCATGATTGTTTTCATGTCCCACTGATAATGTCTCTCTCTCTAATGAAAATTACTTTTTGTGTTTATGATTTGCAATCATGATGGCTGAATGTTTCGCTACCAATGAATTGCTCTTTATGAGATGAATATAGAGGGTAATTAAATTTATTCAATATTAACTGGAGTACTTTTATAAACACTTGATGTATTACAGAAAGGTAGTAGATTGATCGTTACAAAAAAAAAGGTTCAATTTTTTTCTAAAGTAGACCCATCTAATTTATGTGGAATTGCGATGCGGTTATACTTTCAAGTGTAATATTTTGGTGCATTTGTTCTCATACTTGTTATTCTTGTGCTCAAGGATTTTCTATTTATTATTATTTTCATTTGATTATATATCTCTCACTTGTTTGGGTGAGTATATCCTGTGATTGTATGCTTGATCGGAATTTGTGGATATGTCCCTTGTCCCTTAGGCGAGGAGATAATTTCTGGAGCTCAGCGTGTCCATGTACCAGAATTCTTAGCAGAGCGTGCACAGGCATGTGGCATTGATGTTGCGACAATAAGAACTTATATTGATTCTTTCAGGTACAGTTCCCTTGATTTCTTCAATTGATCTTGGTTTTGAATGCTGTGAATGTGAAGGGCAAAATGGTTTATAAGAACAAGAATGAATCTGATCTTGGTCACTGTGAAATTAGGTTAATGAGTCCATCAAAAAACCAAGAGGTGTTATAATTTTTGTTGATTATTACAAGTACATATACATATCCCTGGTACCTGTAGTCAGCTTGTTTATTCATTATCTCTTTTAGGATGTTTGTGGTGTCACGGTGCTTAATTGCATAAACATCTGTTTACTTTTCTTTAAATTGTCATTCTAATCTTATTAATGGTCTTTTTTCAGACATGGTGCACCTCCACATGGTGGGTTGGGAGTGGGACTAGAGCGTGTGGTTATGCTTTTCTGTGGTCTTAATAACATTCGTAAAACATCACTTTACCCCCGTGACCCACATAGGCTCGCTCCATGATGATGCTGTTCGGAAGTGATTAATGCCTTGTTCTAGTGCAACATATCCTTTTTTTGTTTGAGATTTTATGGTTTAAAATGCAACTTAGATACACAAGTTCATGAACAGATGGGTGTTTCATTTGTACTAATACATGCAAGCCTTTCCGTCTTCTAGATGCAATGGCAATATGGTTTGGTATACGAATTTTGTGTGGGGCTGTAGGTTTCGTTTTTCATGCAATGCAATCGATAACAGAGTAACAGGAAAATTCTGTTAAAAAACATGCCAAGTCGGGTTAGTTGCAAGTTGATGGTGTTCAGAGAAAGGAGCTGTCATTGTGGATGCTCGCACTATGTGCATTATTCCTAATTTTGCATATTATATCATGGAGTGCAAAATTTTATGTATGTTTGCTATGTGTTATCAGGTCATTTGGTGTTGATGAATGAAAATTTAGTGCGAGCTAATAAGATTAAAATTGGTAAAAGTAAAAGTTGCTACATGGAATGGAATGAAATCGGAATTTTTTAGTCAAGTATTCGAGGGTTCTGGCCGTCAGAGTTTTCCCAATCAAATGCATTCCTAAAAAATTAGGGTTTGGTTCGTTACTTTTTCCCTCATCAACCTACCACAAGATAACTAATATATATTCAGGAATCCTCGTTTACCAAACTAAGTGGAAGAAGTATTAACTCAAGCCGTACCCATTTACATAGAATAAAGTTTTACCTGAGTACGGCATGTTTCAGTAATAATACCGATCTCAATTGTGCAAGAAGATTGTCATCTACTTCCTGGCCAACTTATAGAGAACATGTATCAAGTGGTGATTATTTTCCTCAAGCCATCACCATAAGCTACCCTTAAACTGCAGATTGCAATTGTATTTTGGGCTACCCTTTGAAATGAATACCATGTTTGTGCTTTTTTGGACCTCTTACAGAAAATAAGAATTACTCTCCATTCGTGAAACATGCCATACAGATAAAGTTTTCATTTCCATTCTATGTAAGATCCAAATTTAAAGTTCAATGATCAAAATTTCTGATCAGTTATCAATCTGCTACAACAATTTCTGCTCTTTGAAGGTAAAAAATGCATTCAATAACATTTCCCTAAGTCAAATTAGCAATTACTTCATTTGTCAAAGTTTGATACACTCCCAAACAGTAAGAAAAAATGCAGTAATAACATTTCCCTAAGTTTGATACAAACATAACTTAACTCTGGGAACAATGAAGAGGGGGGAAGAAAGGAAAGAGAAGAAAATATAAAAGTAAGAAAAAAGCAGATTCAGAACTTCAATATTTCATAACAGTGATGATAATTGATGGTACATTTGTGGGGTTTTCATCTCGTAGCAGCTCTTGCACTCATGGATGAATGGTAGGTGGTACTTCTCTGTTTCCTATAAGAAGTATAAACGTCATCATATTGACTTGTCTCGTTTGGGTTAGCAGTTGCCCCAAGTCCTAATCTTCCTGAGCTACTGGATCCAGGCTTCCGCTCTACACTTCCATCAGCATAAGTTCCCGTTTCTGGGTCTACCTGCAGATTTGGTGGTGGAGGGATGCAAGCCCCTCCCTTACGAACAGGGGGCTCTCTCTCATACTCACAGTCTTCATCTCCTGAATCAGATTTCATGGGTCCTTCAGAAGGATTAACCTCTCCAATCTCTTTAAAGAACTTTGAAACTCTTTCTAGAACCTCAGATGGAGATACATTGGATGGAGGTATAACTGTCGGGATGTCTAGCGGACTCATGGGAGAGTAGGGCACGCCACTACCTATCTGCATCTTTCTGACCATCCCCGGAATAAGACCTGGTGGAAACAAAGGATATGGAGGCAACTTTTCACCAGTGCCAGCAGCTGATTGGTTCGCTGGTTGAACAGAAGAATTTAAGGACATGGACCCTGGAAAAGCACCTGTCGGAACAGGAGTTGGAAGAAATTGCTGGTTTGCTAGGGGTGCTGGCACCAAAGGGGGCGCTTGTTTATCAGGATGGTCATGGTCTAGTACAATTGGAACAGAACTTCTGCCATCAGGCTGCCACTGTGGAGCAATATGGTTTGTTGTTTGTGGATCTCCTGAAGCAGCAGACATTTCTTTTACAGGACCTGAAAAAGAATTAACTGATGGTCCACCTATCATCTCACCCTCAAGAGCATAAATAACATCTTGATCAAAAACTTCCTTGGAAGCCCAGAACTGTAAGATTTTCTGTAAGCGTGACTGGTTTTCCTCCTTATTCTGAGGGTTGTGGTAAATCCTAGCAAGCATGGAACCCAAGACAGGTCTAAAAGCAAGGGCTTCATTATCAAGTTCATGCTGGTTGGTCCTCCGTTGCAAACTGCAAAACAAGGAAATAAAGATATAGGAATATCAGCAGGAAAATCAACCCTACCATCAAGAAACACATTGCATATTCGAAACTGAAAACTAATTAAAAAAATTCTGGAAGCAACAGAACAAGAATCAAAAGGTGCTTGCATCACAATAACTATACACCCCTGTCCTGCAAATACTTGATGGAAAAAAAAAAAAAGATCCCCGCCGTGTTTAGAGTATTAGTCAGATTGGGATTGGCCATTTCATAAGCCGGCCTTAAAGAAGATGATCAAGTTTCCGGATGATTAAGGGGCAGCTAACCCAGGAGTATTACACTACAGAGGATTATAGATTCTATAACTTTGTTACTCTATGGGACTAGCTTGTTATCTTCTTTATCTGATGGATGAAAAACTTTCTCATATCAATCAACCAAAGGTTTTAAGTTTCTTCAGGATGGTAGGCCATGAAAATAACATTAGATTTACAGCATAAGGGAAAGTTTCTAAGCACACATGTATAAAAATAACATTAGATTTACAGTAGAAGAAAGGCAATCCCAGTGGAAACTGAGGAACAAATTGAATCTAAAGAGAGAATGATATTTAAATGTAGAGAGAGAACCATGCCATCAAACAGGCCAAGGAATTTAAAAGACTAACGGGAAACAATGCAGATGAACAAATCATCAATGGATGCCCAACAAACTACCAACTTAAGATGTATTAGCACATAACTGGAACAATACCTGTCAAAAAGAATGTCATTGGCAAGGTAAATTATATGAAGTTGCCTCTCAGAATCATCAACAGAAAACACCCTGTCTCTGAGTGCTGCAGCCAGAGCTGGTGCAAATGGGGACCTCTGCATAAACCAAGTCTTGGCACTTTTAATTGACTCTTTGGTACCATTTAGATTGTTAAGCACATTGTTAAGCTCCATAGAAACATCAGAAGGAAGTGGACCAGAAAGACCCTTAAAGGGAGGATCATAATCTGGTCGACCATGGCCCACAAAAGGCTTAGGATGCTGATGGTGCTGCTGCTCATAGAATGGTGGAAAAGGAGGTTGGTGCATCTGAGGAGCACCCATCATTGAAGCTGAATTGCCCCCAGCATTCATAGGAGGAGTAGTAAGAGGAGGATTCATCATAGGGTTGGGTGGAGGATGCATCGTAGGTATTGAAGAGGGTGGGAATGGATGATTAAAAGGGCCACCTGGGGTACGAGTAGATAACCAAAGTTTGTAACGATAATAACCATGGCCGTCACCACCAAAGAGGAAACTATATGCAGGATTATCTTGTTGCTTTTCACGGATCATGGCTTCAAATTCTGGGCCATTCTTAGTAGCATACTCAGCAAGTTTGTCTATACGCTTTTGAAGGTCAGGATCAGATGGGGGAGGAGCTGGGGGTGGGGGAGAATCATACGGGCCATGAAAAGGTGAAGGAACCAAGTGAGGAGGTAAATGGGAAGAGAATGGGGCCGGGGGTTGCTGCTGTTGCTGTTGAAGATGAAGAAGATGCGGATGGGAATGGAGTTGTTGTTGCTGTTGCATGTGAGGAAGGTAAGGGAACTGTTGAAGAGAAGGATGAGGGGGAAGGAAGGGAGGAGGGATCACTGATGGAGGTAACTGTTGATGTGGAAGATATCCAAATTGTTGCTGCTGCTGCATATTACCAACTGGTCGTTGCTGTTGAGCATATGCCATTGCAGATGCTGCAGCATAATCATGAGGAGGACGGTCCATAAGACCTTTTCAGATCCTACAAGAACAAACAACGTACAAGGGACTTGAGAAACTCTTTTAAGATCCAACATCTTTCATAACTGTATCAATATGTACGTATCAATATTTCTCGGCTCTCTTTAAGAAACACTCAAATGCCCAAAAATTCTAACCGTACTTTGGTATTTAGAAAGTCAGTTATTTAAGCTATGTCGTATCTCATACATTTATACACATATAAACAAATTGAAATTTCATGTGAACAAGAAAATGGAGTAAATTTTAAAAATTTGGAATGAAACCCTAAGTTTGAAGTAACACAACAGTGAGCGGGAGTATCATTTACATACCTCACAAAGAATGAGAATCCCACGAACAATAATCGCACTGCCACTCAGTTCTTTAAAGTCCTAATTTAAACTTACCTCGATTCTATTGGTATCCGACTGGGTTTGGGTTTTCAAAATTGGAAAAAATCAGATATTTACTGTTACCTTCTTGTCTGTGTGTGTTTCTTTTTAACTAGGTTAGTTTCGGGCGGGTTTAGTAACCATTGGGCCCGAATGGACCCGAGAATGGGTCAAAAACCCTGCCCTAAACCCTCTTCACTGAGTCCTCTATAAGCCTGCTCTGTATAAATAAAGGCCAAGTTGAAGATGATAACAGAATGAGATTGGCAATGAGCAGTTTGGTATCCTCAGCTACTTCAGCTCGTTCAGCTTTTCTTCTCCGCCCCTTCATGGCCACCGTAAGTTCTACTCATTTTGCTTTTTTAAAATTCTTTAGTTTCTCATGTCGATTACATTCCCCACATTTAATAGGTTGCCGTGTCATTGGATTCTTTTTACAGTTGCAGTACAGGACTCTTCACTCTCCCTTACCATTTCCTTCGTTTGGCGTCGGAAATAAATACAATAAATGTTGTCTTCTCAAATGCTCAAACACCACGCAAAGTTTTCATCTTTTCAGAAGCCTACCCGACGCCTCCCGCTTTAATTCTAGAAATATTTTCAGTTGTGTGCCTGTAGACTGTGGTATCAGATTGACTTCACCCAATTCTGTACACTTTCCTAAGAGGTACTTTTCTCAAGTACCAAAAGCAGCCAATGAAAAAAAGAGTAGAAATAGCTTCCCCTTCAAATTAAAAAATAAATGGAAACAGACTAAGGTGTTGGCTTCTCCAAGTAAGGATAAAATTACTAATTCCAGTAAGTTGTCCTCTGAGGATGTTAATATGGTGACTCCGGCAAGTGAACAGCGGGGAGATGCGAAGGAAGGAGTGAAGCAAAAATCTGAAGTTAACAAGAAAAAAAAGCAACCCTCTAGGAGCAAGAAAAACAAGGAACAACTTTCTACTGCTACTGCTTCAGAGCAAGCTACTGTGGAAAAAAGTCCCACTCAGGCTTCAGAGGTTAGCCATTCTTAATTTTGTTGAAGAATGGAAATAGTTTCTTTCTCTCCAAATACTTATACTGACATTTCAGTTTTTTAGAAGTCTTCAACTGGGATCACCCCTTTGGAAGCCTTTGGTAGTTCTGTTTCAACAAAACAGCAGCCCAACAAGAGAAGTGCGAACTCTAGTAGAAAGGGAAAATCTTCAAAGGCAGGTAATGCAGCTTTGCAGAAACAGAAACCAGAGAAAGTAGTCATAACCAAGCATCGAGGAAAAAACACGCTAAAGCCGCTATATCCCCCAATTGGGAAATCTGTTGTGGTGGTTGAGTCTGTTACAAAGGCAAAGGTTATTCAGGGCTACCTTGGTGATATGTTTGAAGTCTTGCCCAGCTATGGTCACATCAGGGACTTGGCTGCAAGGTCGGGATCTGTGCGGCCTGATGATGACTTCAGTATGGTATGGGAGGTCCCATCTGCTGCCTGGACTCATCTTAAAAGCATCAAGGTGGCTTTGAATGGGTATGATGTATTTTTATTTTTTATTATTTCCAATCAGTCAATAGCAAGCAGTATCTATAACGCTTTAGAAATATACATCTTTTTAAAAAATTAATGTTATGATGTATGTTGTTTATATCATTATGGGAAGAATTACGTTTTCTGGTAAGAGGTGTTTGTTTTGGTCATTCTCAACCTCATGTAGGCTACGTGGATGTTAACACTCTCGAGTCTCATCTGTTTAGGTTGTTAAATTTGTTCATTTAGTTCTGTCTTTATTTTTCTGAATTTTCTTATTTTGTGTGACTTGGAAATCAGAGCAGAAATTATTATTCTTGCATCAGATCCTGATCGTGAAGGAGAGGCAATTGCTTGGCACATCATTGAGATGTTGCAACAACAGGGTGCTTTACATGAAAATATTACTATAGCAAGGGTTGTCTTTCATGAAATAACTGAAGCATCCATCAAAAGTGCCTTGCAAGCTCCAAGAGAAGTTGATGTTAATTTGGTTCATGCTTACCTTGCCCGGCGAGCTCTTGATTATTTGATTGGATTTAACATTTCACCATTATTATGGAGGAAACTACCTGGTTGCCAGTCAGCTGGGCGAGTCCAATCTGCTGCCCTGTCTCTTATATGTGACAGAGAAATAGAAATTGATGAATTTAAACCACAAGAGTATTGGACTGTTGAGGTTGAGTTGAACAATAAAGAGTCAAATTCTTCAATGGACACCTTTTCTTTTCCAGCTCACCTTACCCATTTCAAATCAAAAAAGTTAAATCAGTACTCAATTAGCTCCCATACAGAGGCAAAGGGTATTGAACAAAAGATAAATTCAACAAATTTTCAAGTGGTCGGCTCTAGGAAAAGCACGATGAGGAAAATTCCGCCCACACCATATATAACATCAACTCTTCAGCAGGACGCTGCAAACAAATTGCATTTTTCAGCATCGTATACAATGAAGGTCTGGAAATAATTTTTTTGGGTAAATTTTATGAATATTGATCTTATATCTTCTGAACTTCATAATATTTATCCCTCTAAAATTAAAACTTGATATGTCTTTCTTAGTCACTGCATTCAGCATTCTCTATCTATCAGTAACTGCAAATTATGTCATTCTAATACAGTCATCATAGCAGTTGTCATCACCTTTCTCTTTTGTAATCTCAAAATGATTGGTATTCATCTGATGATACTTAAATTGTATTTTCTATTCATATTCTTAAGTGCTCCACTGGAGAGCAATCTTAATTTCATAAGGCCTTGATCAATTTCTTTCAGTTTTGATAATGTTGCAATTCTTTTTTGTTTCCTAGCCAAAAATAAATAAATAAATAAATAAATAAAAAAATTCTTCAGTTAGGCTCAACATGTGATGTTATATGTGATGACGTTACTTATTGGGAATATATGTTAGTACTCTAGCATTTTTTACACACTTTTTACCATTTCTATTCTAGTTTAGCCACTAGCTTATCCTTATGTTAACTTTAAACATAGTGACTATAAGCTTTAAGTTTCTTCTTGAAGGTTCTTTTTATCTTTATATTTTAGAGGTTTATATTTCATTATTCAGAGTTTGTTTTGTCATTGAACTTTGATTATCATATGAGTGCAGCTCGCACAAAAACTTTATGAAGGGGTTCAGTTATCAGAGGGGGAAGCAGCTGGTTTGATAACTTACATGAGAACGGATGGACTACATGTGGGTATCTCTGTCTTCAGATAGTTTTTACTGGGTGCTTGTTACTAATGCAGCATCTTCTAGCCTGAATGCCTAATGGTTGCTAGGTTCATGTAAAAAACGTTGCTTCTATATGTGTGATCTCTGGTTAATGATTTCTGAATGTTAGTGAACTGCTGGCCATTATTGTTAGGAAAGTTGAAATTAAAAAAAAAAAAAAAAAGTGAAGTGAATGTTACTGAATTTCTCTTTGTTGTATAAGTTTGTTGTTTGTTGCATGCCATGAGTGGAAAACATTTTTTATTCAGATTGTGTCCATTAGGTGGATAATCTAGGTTTCATGATCCTACTATTTTGTTTGGAACATTTTCATTTTTTCTTCTTATGCGTAGGTTAATTTGCTTGACTTTTGAATTAATTTATCTGAGAGAAGAAACAAACTTTTGAGTGATAATACTCATAATTTCTTTGGGAATTCTAATAATACGTCTTTTGATTTTCTCTCAGATCTCTGATGAAGCTGTTAGGGATATCCGCTCCTTGCTCATTGAAAGGTGATAATTGATGTTTACTTAACAATCTTTCTTAAAATTTTTAGCTGATTAGATGTATATGCTGGGTTGATCCGCTTGTGCATCAATATCTGTTCCTTCTTTGATGCTATCTGTAGAACCTCCTGGGGAGATCTTTTTTTGTCAAAATGTTTACTATTCAAATTTTCTTCTTCGATGATATTTGTGAAACTTTTGAGGGAGGTTACCAGTTTTGTTTAACTATTCCTTTCCATGGAACGTATGGATACTTTCTTATATTGAGGCTTGGGTTTGGGGTGTCATCCTTAATTCTTCTTTGGTTACCTTTTACAAGTTTAACCCTAGGAGTGGAAACAGTGGGATTTCGTGGAAATAGTCGTCCCTGCATGGTTGATGTGGTGTATTCGGGAGAAAAAGAAGTTGTTTGAGGGCTTGGTCTTTTCTTCACTTGTTTAAAAAGATACAGTTTGTTTTTTCAGGTATGGAACAGATTATGCATCAGAAAATCCTCGAAAATATTTTAAAAGGGTGAAGAATGCTCAAGAGGCTCATGAAGCTATTAGGCCCACTGATATGCGGAGGTTACCTGGTATTTAAATAGTATTGAAAGATTTTGAACAATTTAAAATTTTTGGTGAACTCTAACAACAAATTACTGATATTTTTTTCCCTTTTCCTATTGGCTCTTAGTTATGCTCACTGGAATTCTAGATGAAGATTCCTTGAAGTTATACAGTCTTATTTGGTCTCGGACAATGGCATGTCAAATGGAACCTGCAATCATTGGGCAGGTTAGAATGTGAATATTTTTCAGTATTATTATGCGCTAGTACACTAATACTTCTCCTCAATTAAGTGAGAGAAAATTAAAACAAAATAAGCAGCATTGTATATCTACATCTCTAAAAGGATCTGACAACCGTAGACTGGCTATCCACTACAAAAAAACAGAATCCATTTGTCATAACATCTTTTAATATTAAATTTACGAATTTCTTGAACTAATATATCATTCCAAATTGAGTTTTACTTGTGTATTGATATTGACAATTATTTTCATTTTCATTTGAATCAACTTTATCTTGTGTGTGTCCTCCAATATTATATTTAAACATGAAAGGAAACTTATGATTTGATATTGCTTTAACCTGTTGTAATCTTTTTTTTTTATTTTAATGAAGTTTTTCGTGTCTTATAAAAAAAGAAAAGAAAATTAACTGGCTCCAGAATTATTTTTATCATTATCCCTTTGTTGTAATTGCATCTGAAATATCTTTCTGTTGCTATTGTTTTACTTCCACAGGTACATGTAATATTGAACTATTTGTTATGTTTGTGCTATGCTCTTCTTTCATAATCATCTTGTCTTCATTTATAGTTCATTTTTCACTTTCAATTTACATTACTATTGCAATCATTTGTACTGTCTAACATTCTCTGATCTAAGCAGATACAACTGGATATAGGTGATGCTAGTGAGTCCATTGTTTTCCGTTCTTCATGCTCAAAAGTAGAATTTCGTGGATTCCAAGCAGTTTATGTGGTATAATCTGTGCTCAATAAAGAGTAAAATCTTTTGTTCACTTTTACATTTGTACTATCTATTTCACTATTTCTAGTTTCCGGTGGATATAATAGGGGCCTGATGTTGTTTGTCCTTGTTGATAGAGTTTGCTTTGATGCTTTAGTTTAATTTGGAGCTTCATTTCATGTTTTCCTGTGAACATGTTTTGAATTCTTATGATTTATCTAGGATGTGGATGCTGGAGCTATCAGATATAACGAAAATGAAGGGAGTGATCGTGATGAAGCTTTTGGAATTCTCAATTCCCTGAAGGTAGCAAATTCTTTTTCTTCTTTCTTTTCTTTTTGCTTATGACAAACTTCAACTACTAGGAAATTAATCAAGAAGAAATGTAAATAGATACTACCTGGTCATAGCAGACATAATGAGCAATGTTCCTGAAGGAGTAACCTGATACAGAAATAATGAGAATCTGTTATGAGGCATCCCTCATGAATAGTGCAAGATGCTTGTCAATATTTCAGTAGGAGTTATGCCCCTGCCAGAGAAAATTCTGAAGAGATAAAACCATGTTCGCTAAATTGTCAGCTGCAGTAGCCCCACCCTGACCTGATAAATATAACATGTCTGCATCTCTTTCATCTGAAAACGGCATTTCAACCAATTAATAACAAGAGACCAAGGGACAAAATAGGATAACTTCCATTGTCTTTTTCCTGGTTGATCTGGATATATCACTTTCAGTTTTAATGTGAATAAATCCTTATGGAACATTCAATTTTCAGTTACTAATGGGCGTGGTTCAGATGCCACTAGATTGTGGCACCAATATACTACTTTTATTTGAGTTTTTCATTTCATAAAACTGCTCTTGATTTTGTTGTTGAATGTTGTTTAATTGACGTGCTACAACGGTTGTTTTCATAAATTCATAAACATTACTTATTTTGTAGTCAGGGGAGCTATTGTCTCTTGGTCAAGTGGAACTCAAGCAGCATAATACCCAGCCTCCACCACGCTACTCAGAGGGATCGCTGGTACATTAATACGAAGTTTCTATAATGTGGAAGTTGTTGATAAAAAGTCTCCTCCTACGAATAGGCTACCATGAATGATGCTAAAATTTGAACTTAATAAAAAAATTGTGTTTGTACTGAAAGTTTGAATACATAGAGTAAAGAAAAATTCCTTAATTGAGGCCTAAACCAATTAAGAATGACCTTAAGCTAAACTCCTAACCAAATTCATTGATAGCAGTAAATATGTAAATCCACAAATATTACTATGATTGTAAAATTACATAAATAATTCCTTGATTATGAATCAATTGAGTTTCTGAAGCTTCTGAATATTCATCTGTTCCAATTGCTTGTCTTCAAGAAACCATATACAATACTCCTTGAGTAAGCATGTGAAAATTGTTAGTAGAGGGGAGTTATCCTTCGGCTATTGGTTTTGAATAATGATTAAGGTGTTATTATTTTTTTTCAATTGTGTACAGCCTTATTTATAAGATCTTGTATGCACCAAGGAGCTAGAGAGAGAGAGAGAAAGAGAGCACGTTTATAATGTTCCTGTAGTGCTGTTCCTTTTTATCCTTTGCCTCATTTTTGGTGTTGTTGCATGTTACAGGTTAAGAAACTCGAAGAGCTTGGGATTGGAAGACCTTCTACATATGCATCTACGTTAAAAGTTTTACAGGTAAGTTATGGTGTTAAAAGGATTTAATTTGAAACCTATATTGTATTTATATCTGATTGATCTTCTGGTGTTATATAAAGATTAACAGTGAATTTTTGTGTGTAATAACTCCAAAGGCTGAAAATCAACTGGGCTGTCCATTGACAGCTCAGGTTGGCTTGAGTGATTTGTAGTCTAATGGCTGTTGTATATTCAAAAGTCTCGAGGTAAATTATGTTCTGTAAAATGAATCTAAACTTCAATAGTCAATATAGGAAAGCAACAAATGGGAAAGATTAAGGCTGATTTTGGGGTATATTGTGCTGGAGTTCTTAAGACTGGGAAGAATTAGTAGTTTTGAGGTTTATCTGGACAGCACCTCGGGAATGAGGCATTCCCTAGGCTAGAAAGTGTAATGAGGAGGCAAAAGTATTTTGTTTATTGTTAGAAATATATATATTATTGTTTAGAGTTAAAAAAAAAAAAATACATGTGGCTTAGATCTAAGACATCAAGGATGAAGAAACAGAAGCCTTAGTAGGAATGTATGTTAGGAATATGGACTATTTGGTGAATGGTGAGCAATGTTCACTATAGATTCTTGAAGGCGTATTCATTCTTCTTGAGTTCTTTATTTTTTATTTTTGGCTTTGATATTTTGTATGATTTTACTGGGTTTTGATGGATAGTAGTCCCTTCTGAAACCACTTGCTGACTTATTCATGAAGTATAAATCTGAGAAAAAATATCATTTCATTTTTTGCTTGCAGTAGTTACCAAAAGTTTGCCTAATTACAATAAGCTGATATTGTATTTTTGTTCAAAATGAAAATTAATCATTAGGATACTTTGAGGGTTAAAGTAGTCTATAGTCTGTTATTAAACATTGTCGCATTTTTTTTTTTTTTTGAATTTCATCTGTATAGCTGTTTGGTTTTTGACATGACAATATTTCCTGGCACCTTCTTTTCTTTTCCAGGATAGAAAATATGTGACAGTGAAAAGCCGTGTATTGTATCCTGAATTTCGTGGTCGTATGGTAAGTCCTGGCCTTGCAAAATCATCTAATATTAATTCTTTTCCAGGATTAAATAGTTCACATTATAAAACTCTCATGTTGTTAAATTTATATATCAAGATGCCCTGGAAGGACATTTACAGTAGATGCATATTGCTTGTGTCATTCCTTTAATGTCAAAGATCACTTCAATGTGATGAAATTAATATTGCTTGAAAGTTGAAACTGCTAAAAATCACTTGCATATGGATGGGAGGACTCATTTTTCCATGCTATGGAAGGTGCACATCTCTTGTAGTTGCTTTGAAAGAAGTTAACTGCAAAGTTCACAGTTGATGCAATTTAGAATTACCTTGGGAAGTAAGTTGCATTTGCCCAAGTATAGAGAAATTTATTTCTATCTCAGTAAAAATATACTTCCTATCTTTTGTTCTGTTTTGCTTGGAGCAACTTTGACCTCACTACTCCATATCTTATCGTTTTAGACAAAAAATATTTCTTTTGGAACAATATGTTTCATATATACTTGTCACTTTTTGCTATGGATAAATGGCTATAATATGCTTGTTTTGGGCTGATCACTAGGTGTCAGCATTTCTCTCTAACCATTTCTCGGAGGTGACAGACTACAGTTTTACTGCTGATATGGAGACTGAGGTATGTTAATTAAATGTTTGTTAGTTGTTACATATAGTATTGTCAGTTTATCACGCTTTAAATATTGGTTGCTTCTGCTGCTATAGTTTCAGGGTTTTTTCATTTTTTTTTTTTTGATAAATAGTCTTTTTTAAATATGATATTCTGGTTCTGTCACAATTTTAGGTTGCATATATGCCTATAAACTGTGGATTACTTTCTTTTCTACTGCTTGTTGATGACGTTTCTACATCTATACATTTGCTTTCAGCTTGATAATGTTTCTGCTGGCTTAACTGAATGGAAAGGCCTCCTTAGGGATTATTGGACAAGATTCAGTTCATATTGTACCCGTGCTCAAAGTGTACATATTCATCAAGTATGGTTGGGCTCTTATTGCAGTAAACCCATGAGTTTGCTGTTTCTGTTGAAAGTTTCTAGTTCTTCTCTCTCTCTCGTGTGCGCTCTCTCTTTCTCTCTCTCTCTCTTTAATTTTATTAATTATAGATATTTTTAAATGCTTGCAGGTGGAGAAGATGTTGGAGAAAA
>WYDK02000023.1:638013-650394 GCA_009867345.2 Toxicodendron radicans
GAGACTCTACAGGCAAAGTTTTTGGACTCAACTGCTATCTGATTTTGTAAATTTTCCTTTTGAATTTGGAGTTACCTATAAATGGGTTGAGGGGCATGAAGAGGATACTTGAGCTTACTTTGAATTTAAGTTCATTTTGTGTGATCTAGTAAAAAGCTATTGTAAGGTGTACAAATTTTAATTTTCACAGTAGATATTACTTTGAATTTATTTTCATTTTGTGTTGTTATCCATGACATCAGAGGCTGTTATAGCCAGCTTTTCTCAAAAAAGGTAGTCTTGCGAGGCATGATACTCTCAAGATCAGTCTGTATTTTGTGCTTGTTCCTCTATGAAATTGTGAATCACATCTATTAGTGGTACCATGTATAATTTATGATATCTTAATATATCTACTTTTGACCCCTTTTAGATATGTCTATTCAATTCTATTTCATACTAAAATACTGATGTAAAAATTGTTTTGACATTGTTATGGTAATTACCGCACCATCGTATCATCTATATAATTGTGATAAACCAATTTTCACATTAGTTGGTCAGAAAAAGTTTGTATTAGTTTTAATCATTAGTCTTTTGAAATGCTTCCTATAATCTCTCTTTTTCAGCTGCGCTGAGGGCACTTTGATTTTTAAAGTAAGTAGATTTGGTGCGGGTTATTTTATAGGCTGTAATCAACACCCAAAATGCAAGTAAGTATCAAACTGTATGATATTAGCTTATTTGCATTATAAGTTCTGATTATTATCATGCTGGCTCCGCTCTTTTTCTCTCTCTGCTTCTGCACATGTATGTGTCCCCAATTGTCCCCAATTCTGCTTAATATCATGTTGTTCATCATGTTATGTGTCATTTTATGTTTCATGTATATCAGTTTTACAGTAAAAGTATGCTTGATACGACAACTCTTTACTGTATATATTTGTTGATAGTGTTAAAATATTTATTGATCTCATTTTGGTTGAGAAAGTTATCCTGATAGATTCATAAAAAATAAATTTTCAAATCTCATATGTTAATATTTTAGTTGCTGTTAATACTTGAATTATTTGCATCGGTCTGCAGTTATATTGCCAAGACACTATATGGTGATGATGATGAAGAAGATGCTCCTCAAAAGAACCCTAATGTAGAGGAGCCAAAATTGATTGGTCTTCATCCAGGTTCCAATGAAAAGGTTTGCTTTAAATCATGTTCTTCTCTGCCTATGGGACTGGTGATTTGTTAACTCAGTTTGAATGAGTTGCGGTATTGTAATAAACTGAAAATGGAAATAATTTCTTTCAGGTTCTTTTGAAGAGTGGTCCTTATGGATTCTATATACAGCTTGGTGAAGATAGGACGAGTTATTTGCCTAAAAGGGCCAATGCTTCCCATGTAAGGCTGTTTCTTTCATTCATGATATACCTTGCAACTGGAACCCAAGGATTAGGCTTAGTGGTAAAGCCCTTGGTTCAAATCCTTTGGGCCCACTTTTAGAGATACTATATTTTTCAAGTTTCTGGCTATTGTTTGTACTTTGTAGAGTATAAAAGTAGCCTCTAGTTTGGAACTAAGTGAATATGTCAGGAAGAACAAGGAACTTTTTACTGAATATATACACACACACCTTGGAATCACATTTTCTTGTTTTGCGCTAATATGAACTCGGAAAGAAAAAAAAAAAAGAGAAAAAACAAAAACAAATACAGAGAAGATTGTCGTGGTATAGCTAGTAAATAGCAGTACTGGCCAGAGAACATATGCATGTCCACGCATGTAAATGTGTGTGCACTTAACTTTGTCTTCTTTTAGTGCTGCAAATGCTTGTATTGCCACTTTGTTGATTGTAATTCATTAAACGTATTTAAAACTGGATGAGATGTATCTTTTTTCAGATTAAGGATGTGGAGTCTATTACCCTTGAAGATGCTCTAGAGTTGCTGCGTTACCCTGTGACATTGGTAAGTTAATCCCTATGGGATTGTTTCTGTTGTCTTTATTAATAATAATCTCTATATTGATTTCTGTTTCTGTACGTATTGAATTGTTCTTAAACTCATTTATGTTATCATTTGTTAGGGAAACAATCCAAAGGATGGGCTTCCAGTAATATTAAGCCATGCAAAGGCTGGATTTTCTGTTAGACATCGACGCACTATTGCTTCTGTTCCAAAGGTATATAACTAAAAATATAATGAGGATCAAACATATTTATGTAATTACCCAAACCTTCACTTCATCAATTGTGGAATGTGTGGTTCAAAGCATTGTTACTGAATTATGGTGCAATTAAAAGAAAAAAAAATTTGATTGATTATCACTACTATAATTTTGTGTTTTCTTTTTTTCTTTTTGAAATATGGTTGCAGAATATGAAGCCGAAGGACGTCACTCTTGAGAAGGCATTGAAACTTTTGTCGGGTAAAAATGTAAGACTATGCGGCCGACCTAAGAGTAAGCCGAAGGTTGAAGAACCCTTGGAGGCCATGTAGCTTAGTAAATAGGAGAGTGCAAGGTTATCTAGCGATTATTCACCACAAATGAGCCTGTGTTCATGACATCACATCCACAGCTGAAATCATGAATTTATAGGAGAAGAGCATCCACATGCACTTGGGCATCTTCAGAATATTTTATGACTAGAGCCCATAAGGTGTGTATAGTTGTTGCCACTGCGATGATCAATTTTTTTGTAGTTAATCTCCATTTTGATGCTATATGTAAGTTCGAGCCATTTGTCAATGATGCATGGGCTCAACCAATTTTCTTGTACCGAGGGAACGTAATCATAAAAATATTATAAGGCTGAAATTATTTGATTTTGATTACTGGTTGACTTAAATAAATCTCTTCATAATTTATGTGCATTGTTTTGTATAGTATAAGAAATTGAGTGGCTTTGATATGTAGAAATTTTCTCTTCTGGTTGTCAAAGGCTGCAAAATAAGGAAAATGGGTGTCCATAATTGAACTTGAAATTTGTCTTTCTATTTTAATGTGGTTTTCTGTATGTGCAATCTGTAGCAATAAATTAAGCACTGTATTGCAGCAACAAATACACAGCCAAATTCATGCACAAAAGAACCTATAACATAAGTTCATCAACACAGAAATTACTCTCTCTTTTAAGCGTAGTATTAATCTGAAAATAAACATTCAATGCTGGAAAACACCCATACACAAACATGCTATGCTTGAAGAGGATATGAATCATTTTCTACTACGTATAATGTCTAACTGTAAGTAAAAGATATACAAACACAAGTTCTTTTTTAGTTTAGAGCTCCCTTCCTGGGCCTGCACATTCTTTTTAGTTATGTTAATATAAAGATGGTGAGTAGTTAAAAGATATTTCTCTATTTGGAAAAGGAAGAGAAAACACCATGTCCATGTCCATGTCCATATGCAAGCTGAAGAATGTTCCGAACTGGTCTTGATACTCTCTCTTTCTGTACATGTTGGGACCGGAAAAGCCTTTTGATACCTAAAGTTGTGACTCAAACAGATCGTCAGTTTAATTATCTACAAAATCTAAAATTCTCCCAACTTAAAAGTTTTTCCTCTATCAAGCCAAAATGTTTGTTTGTTGAGCAGTCATCATTCAGAAGATTGTGTAAACTGAGCATCACTGATAGACTCCTGCAAAAGGCAAAGAGGTTCAATTAAAAATGCGTCAGATTCTATACTGCCTGCTGTTACTATATGAGAGTTAATAAATGTTAAACTCACGGCTGCGGAAACTTGGCTTTGGAAGGGGGATTGGCCAGAACCGCCAACAAACAATGGAGGGTTCATGGTTTCTTCAGCAAGTGCTCTCAATCTGTTAAGTTCTGGCAAAACAACTTTACCAAGATCTGGTCTGTCTTTCCGCCTTAACTCAGCACACTGAAGTGACAACTTAGCAAATGACAAAGCCTCTTCAACTGGCCAATCAGGCACAGCCGGATCCAACATCTCTTCGAAAGTGCCCTTCTCAATAGCTCGTTCTACATGATGAGTCAACCCCATTGGTGATTTGGCTGTTATCAATTGGAGAAACATAATACCAAGTGAGTAAATATCAGACTTGATACCAAGCATCCCTGTTTGCTGATACTCTGGATCTATATAGCAGAATGTTCCAGCTGTTGATGTCATTCTATACTGTGTCACATTGTCTGCCACTGTAGGTGGGACTAGCCTCGCCAACCCAACATCACTGATCTTGCTTACAAAGTTACGATCAAGCAAGATGTTCGCCGGTTTCAGGTCGCGATGCACAAGCGGTTCAGGTTTTGCCTGGTGTAGAAACAGTAAGGATGTCCCAATTTCAGCCGCGATTTTAAACCTAAGCTGCCAAGACAGAGCTCGACTGTGTCCACGGCGGAACAAACGGTCCTCTAAGCTTCCATTCGCCATAAACTCATACACTAAACATCCATACTCTGGACAGGCTCCCAGAAGGAGAACCATGTTAGGGTGTCTTATGCAGCTCAACACCTCAACCTGAAAATATTACATTATGTTTTGTTAGGTTAGGTTAGGTTAGGTTATGATTAAGAAAATTTCTTTGACACATTCAATTTCACCTACCTCTTGCTGAAACTGTGACCTCCCCTGAGCTGCATCTGGACGTAAGACCTTAATTGCAACAGGTGTATGGTCCAAATTACACTTGTATACTGGCCCATAACCTCCTTCTCCAATCTTGCGGGAGGCTGAAAAGAATTCTGTCGCAGTTTCAATCTCCTCTATCGAGTACTTCCTGTATCTCACATCTGTATGTGCCAGAGCAGTTAGTGCTTTTTTCTTTTCTTCTGCTTCTTTCAGTGCTTTCATTTCTGCGCTTCTTCTTTTCTGTGCTTCTAGTTCCGCAATTCTTTGAGCTGCTTCAGCTGCTTCCATGGCTGCTTTTGACTTGGCTTTCTCCCTTTCTGCAACGGCTATTGCAGCTTCCTCAGCAAGGCGCGCCTCTTCCAATTTCCGTTCTTCTTCCCTTTTCCAGCGTTGGAGTTCAGATGCCCTTTGTTTTGCTGAGAGTGCTTCTTTACAGGCGGTACTGTACATTTCCATAGTTTGCTTGAGTTCCAACTTTAGCCTCCTCATTTCAGCTTCCACGTCATCGGCTGTTTGAGATGCGGATGAGAGTCTATCACAATCCTGTGAGACTGATGAGAAATCACTTTGGGAGTTATAATCCAGTGATCTTCTCCCAATCTGAATTGACTCAAAACTGTGGTTGCTGTCTACATCCGAATAGTTAGAGAGTCGTGGTGGGGTTCGCCCTTCCGTGCTTTGGCTATCATAGAATGCTGGAAATATGCGGTCGATGCTCGGCCTCCCACTGCTCACATAAGATATGTCTGAATCCAGTGGAGGAAGTTCGCCATATGATTTACCGTTTAAGCCTCTCCTAGTAAAAGGAGACCTGAAGAAATCTGAATCTTCAGATGATTTACGCGGTGGCGTCTCCATTGGTGTGACAGGAGCTGCCATCCATCCAACCATAATGACATTACATTACATTTCAATAATTGCATTAAACTTAGACAAAACTAGGCATTTAAATTACCACTTTTTATACTAGGAGCTGGGTGAGCAAATCTCTCCGGTTGAGGTGGTCTTATGCTTCCTTGATTCATAAGTAATTGGTTACGTAGTGGGGAGACGGGTGGGGCAGAACGTGAGGCCGATCGCATTGATGAAATCTTCCCTTTAGAAATCACATACACAGTGCAAAAATCTGGTGCTCCTTTTGATACGTTACCAGGTATATCAGTCATCTTGAATCTTCAGGGATGAACACAGTGTGGGAGTTACCAAAGTTTCCCATTAAAATTTCTTTTTATTATTATTAGCATCATCAAAAAAGTACTGTTAAATTAATTACGTACTACTAATCCATCTCATATTCATTCAGGTCTTTGAGTAGCCTGATGGGTTCCAGAAGAAATGATGAAGATTTAGGAAATCAACAAAGAATAAATTAATAAGTTAGAAGTGTAAGTACAGACCTAAGAAAACCTTTGTTGCTGGGAGCACCAATAACCAGAGTCTCGATTGCAGTCTGAGAAACGTATTCGATTAATGCTTTTGACACATCAGTGTCTTCTAGCACCACATCTTTGCAGTGTATCTATATGTTAAATCAGGAGAAGTTGATTGATAGCAAGTAACAAACAGAAAGAGAAAAAAAAATGAAGCAAAGGTAGATGTTATATATATATATATCTTACATCTTTACGAGTACAAAAGCAGCGGAAAGGCAAGAAGATTTCCTTAGTTTGTGGATCAGGATCTCTACATACCAATGAATTATCACCATTTACATCACATATTTGGTTAATCCCTGCAGCAACATTGGATATATATATATATATATATATTAAAGAATCCCATTAAACAAAAATGTAATATGAAATAAGAGAGAGAGTGGCATACTAGCTGGTTGAAGAGAAGGGGAAAGAGAAAGAGTTGCAGATGACTTGAGTTTCACGTGAATGAGAACGAGTGTTTGGCCTTTGTATAAGATATTCTCAATAGCCCACTTAATAGCATTTTGGCTGCCTTTGTCCCTGTCTATTGCCACTGCTACCAAACTATTATGTTTTGTTTCTTTCTTCTCCGGAGTAGCAGGTTTTGACATCCACATTCTTCCCTCTGAATTCAAGCAACTACTTTGCGTGTTTCCTTTCTATTAATCTACAACCCCTTTGAATTGAATTCAGTCACGTATTTGATGAATGGATGTTGATGCACAAAGGTTTCTCGTCTCTCTCAAGAGGTGAAAGAGAGACAAGAAAATAAACCTAGCTAACCCTCAACTTAATGTATGCCCTTTGTTGTTTGTTGGTTTGTTTGTTTATTTATGTATTACAACTTCACATCAACAACAACAATCCTCCTTGTTTTAGCTATTTTGATTGTTTCAAACTAAATCTCTCCTTTCATTTCTTCCTTTTGTTAGAAATTTCCCAACATTTACGGGGTATGCAAATGCTTTGACCTCTAAAACATCTATATATTATCACCACCTTTTTCCTTCTAACAGTTAATCATATGCTATCATAACAAACCCATTTGCCTCAATTATAGTTGTAACTTATATACAGTCAACCTTATTGAGCATTTTCTCACGTGTTACGCTGACAGTTGCTATAATAAACCTAAGAGATGAGATAGATGTAGGGGATGATATATATATATTAGAAGTAAATGGTATTTATTTCAAGATTTATTTACTTATATATATATTAAGTATTAACATTGTACAAGGCTCTGAAATTTCACCACCTTCTCCATTCACCATCTCCTCCTTCCTCAATGAATGAATAAATAAAATTAAGATCTTTTCAAGTGTTTTAGAATAAGCTTCTTTAATAACATCTGGATAGAGAAGCATAATAATCGTATACTGAGGTACACCTCAATCAAGTCTCAAGTTATTGAGTTTACAAAGAGGGTTGATCCATTCCTTCCACACATGAGGGATGAAGATCATAATTACACAAATCACAAGAGAATGTCCAAAACCTACCTGGCTTTTTGCAAGAGTCACACTCATAAGCTTTGGCCATGTCGAGTTTTAGTTCATGTTCATGCTTTGCATCCTTAACTAGCTGAGGCAATGCATCTCCCTCCTTTTTCAAGCTTGCTTCTATTTCATCAATCCTCGACTCTGTAAATGGGAAAGCCTTAGCGCCATACAAGGAGATCATGTCCTTCCCATTTGTGTTGATTGTCTTCCCCTCTGGTCCAATTAGGACTAGAGCTGGAATCCCTTTGATTTTGAAGATCCTACAAAGGTCTTGTCTCGTCCTGTCCTCGTATGGAATTGCTAGCCATGGCATACTACTTAAATTCAGATCAAATTCTTTGTGGTCTCGGTCTGTAGAGACCAAAACAATTTCAAAGCAATGATCTGTAGTAGTTTTGAGCTCATTGTACACTTCAATAAGTTGTGTAGTGAAGGTACGGCAGGGAGGGCACCAGTGTGCCCCAAAGTAAAGGCCAATTGTCTTACCAGCAAGTTCAGACACTGTTATCTGCAGAAGATGGTGTGTCAAATTTATGACAAACATTCAAAAACAACTATGAATAACCTTGAGTACCTTACTATAATCTCTAAAAAGAACATAATCCCGTCCTTCACGTGCCAAAAGTTCTTCCAATTTTCCTCCCTGGCGTTTAGAGTCATCAAGAGCCTTTAATTCTTCTCTTCTCTGCCTAGTGAATGGAAATGCGTCGGCTCCATAGTCTTCAATTAATCCAATCAAGTCTTCTTCAATTAATACTCCATCTGAAGCTAATGGAACAAGTGAAGGGATGCGATCAACTTGATACCTATTTCTCAGTTCTTTATGGAAGGTTACATCAAATGGAACAGCAAGCCATGGCATGCACTTGAAATGTTCCTCAAATCCAGTCTCGTCATGATCGAAGGAAATGAAGACAATCTGGAGCTCTTTACCTCTTGCTCTTAGCGTGTCATAAAGTTGCACCAGTTGTGGGGTAAAAGATTTACAAGGCCTACACCAGTTTGCAGAGAAAAAGAGACAAATTGTCTTCCCACCACATGATGATAAGGGTACCTATATGTGGGATCAAGCTATGATTACAATTTAATTCACTTAATTAAGCTGATAAATTTTATACCTTGCTTTCAAGGCCATCGTTTTACTATTTTCAGTGAACCGTTAAGACTTTAAAGGCTATGACTCTTCCAGTTTCCCAGTAGTAAATTAGTAAAACTCTCTGGGTTTTTGTTTACATTAACTTTATTGGTAAGGAAAAGGAAACATCATGAAAATAGACAACCGAAAAACAAAGCCCAACAAATAATATATAGGTAAATCCATGTTATACTAACATAACGCAAATTTATATTTTACTCTCTTGCAGAGAAGGTTGATGCAGTTGTAACAATTGGGTACGGTCATTCAAGTAAATAAAGAATCAGAGAAATAAAAAGGTAGTGAAGAGGTTACCTTTCCTTTACCAGAAAGAAGGAACTCAACACCTTGAGATGCTAAGATAGTGAGGAAGCCAGTGCTGTCAATAGATTTGGCTTGATTATCAGGCCCTGCCATCAGAACTATTGGTAAAAGCTGGTTTCCTCTCTTTTATATATCTCTCTCTCTTGATCAATAAACAGAAAATAAAAGTCAGAAAGAAACCAATAAGGCTCAAAAGATATTGCGTTGCATTGATAGTAGGATAAAGCATTGGGTGCTTCCACTTTAATGTAGGAATTTAAAACTTTTTTACCATATTACCAACATGGAGTCCATAATATATTCTGTTCTTATACCTTTCTGATACCAAATGGATCGTATGGAATTTAAACTCTTCAAACACTTTCTCTCCACGTAATTTGGTGTCTAACAATAACGTAGTGAGAATCAGATTCTAAATTCTTTCGAAATCCAGATTCTACATGACCACAAAGAGTATTAAAGTTGATCAGAGGTCCAGGAGAGAGGAGTGGTTTAGCTGCTATACGATTACTGCCGTTGAGTTGAACATCGTTAAGCTAGTGAGAAGTCAAAATTTTATTCTTTCTAAGTTTGGGGAGAATGGTTGATTTGGGGTCAATGAAGAATCAAATAAAGAGGCTTGATTAAAAAAGATTACAGTACCATACGCGATACAGACACACACATCTAATAATCTCTCACAAAACAGCATAAAAGTAGATTGGATAAGAGCGAACAATCAGGCATGTTTTACAGGGATCAATCAGTCACAGCACAGTAGAGAAAATTAAGAATTGTAATGAAATCTAAAAGCTTTAAATTTCCAATGGCATAGTAAAGAAAATAAGTACCTTTAAATTCGGCTTCCAATAATGTGTGGTCTACGTATGGATCAATGTTTGTACTGGGTCTAGAAGAGAGAGAGAGAGAGAGAAAGAAAAGGGGATGGATGGATGGATAAAGAAATACTTTAAAGACAGACAAGTAGTCTCTCTCAATACGCAACCCAACTCAACTTGCTCTCGGTGAATATCAAGCTTTCTATCTCTGTTTATAAATTGACCTCAGGCTCAGGCATATGCCAATTTTTTAGGAATCAGATACTCAACTCTGTCTCTGTATCCTTATCATCTATCTATCCATCTATCTACCTCAGCATCAGCTCATTATTTTATTCTTTCTAAGGCGTCCGTGTTCATATATGTAACGCATTACACACAACCGCACACAATCTGCTTCGGATATCACGAAATCCTTTTTATTATATTCTTTTATAAAATCCCATCTCACATGAGGATCACATTCTCTAGTTTTAATTTTTAATTTCACATTAATCATTTACTTATATATATGTTCTTAGGAAAACGAAAGGTAGGATCTTCAATCTTCACTCTCGTTTTGTTGGAGGATAGCCGACTTTAATTATCAGCAGTCCTCTTTTCTTTTGTCATTGTAGCGGTTTTGAGAAGTGTGATTCAGGGTCAGGGGCCAACTGGGAAGAGTACAGTTGTTCTTAGTATTCATGGATACTGTCCAAATATGACTCGTTCCCGCGTTACTTGTATGAAGGTTCGGCCCAAACCCAATAGGAATAGGTCAAGGCCTAATAACATTTAGGCCTCATTCTTCCCATGAAAATACAGTAACAGAGCAACCATCTCAAAACAGAGGAAAATAAAAACAGAGTACTTAACCCTTGTCATTGCTTAATGTCTTTACCAAATGTATAGAAATAATTGTAAAAATATTAAAATCAAACTGTAAAAACAGGAGGATAACAGAGACAGACTCTGTTTCTTTGTTTAACTACATATATAATAATAATATCAACCATTTACTGAAAAAGAGAATTCATCATCGGTCATTGCCCTTGAAGAGTAGCCATAATCTTCACTATTGTTGGAAGAGTAATCATCCACATCGGTATTAGTATCTCTCTCCTTCAACTCCTGGATCTTCTCCGCAGCCTCTCTAAAATCCCACCTTCTCTCAGCATTCCATTCACAACAACACATCCCAATCTTCAACAGCTTCAACATCTCACCCTCACCATTCCTTGTTCCTTTCATATCTTTATCAAACACCTCCCCAGTCCACTCTTCTCTCACAACTGAGTTCACCCAAGTTGCCAAGTCTGCATTCCCTCCCTTTCCTTGTTTTAGATAATTAGCAGGGAACTTACCCGTTAGCAACTCAAGTATTAGTATTCCAAGACTCCACACATCCGTCTTCCTTGTAATGCGATCACTTTGGTTGAACTCTGGGGACTTGTATGCCACCATGTATAGTTGAGCATGCTCTTTGTTCGTCACTGGCACTAGTGCATAATCCGTCAAGAGAGGTTCAAACAAATGATCCAGAAGCACATTGGAAGATTTCAGATGACCATGAGGCAGAGGTATACTGGGGAACTCTGTGTAAAGATATGCCAATCCCTTCGCCACTCCTTTGATGATCTTCAACCGCGTTGGCCAGTCAAGTCCAGGCTGACCAGGAGATCGTTTCCCTGAAATAATTAACAACTTAATAACTCAATTCTTCAAATTAATTAAAATCTCAATTTATGAATATATAGATATATACCATGGAGATGGCTAGCCAAGCTGCCATTAGGAACAAAATCAGAAACAAGAAGCTTCTCTTCTTTTCTGTAGTAGAACGCTACGAGAGGAAGCAAATTAGGATGTGACAAACTTCCGAGTCTTCTCATGTGGTTATGAAAGTCTTCCTTCCCAAAATTGCTCATTTGTCTAAACCTCTTAACAACCATGGCAGGTCCACTCAAAAGAACAGCCTTATATGATGAACCAAAGCTGCCACTGCCCAACACCTCGGCAGAAGCCCTGAGCAAGTCTTGCAACTCAAACCTCTCCCTATCATTTCTAACGAAGTACAGCTTCCCATTTTCGCCACCCAATTGATCCGACGAATATGGGACCTCCTTTTCCTTTTGCCCCATATCATAAGCCCCGTTTTTCTTAAGAGCTCTCTCTTGGTTTTTCTTCAACTCATTCGGTGTTTTGGATCTTTTGCTAAGTATGTAAGAAATTCCAACAATGGCGGCTAATGCAACTACAACTACAACTATCACCAAAATTATGAGGATGGTTTTCTTCTTTGATGAATTGCATGCTTTCAAAGGCTTTCCACATAAACCTTTGTTACCTGTTCCATTCAAAACAACTCATATTTTCAGTTTAATTTTATATTACTTAACCAATATTAATAGAATTAAAGGAATAGAAAAAAAGATCATGATCATGAATAGATTTTCTGCACTATTTCACACTCATTAAAGTCTCATCATGGGCCAACCTACGTGCAGATCACCTATACACGTTGCGGGAAACATAAAATGATTCCCTAACATATTCTTCTTAATTTAAAATTATCAAACAAGAACGAGCTTGATATAATTAAGGATATTTATCCATCATATATGAGA
>WYDK02000023.1:660209-674913 GCA_009867345.2 Toxicodendron radicans
AAAAAAAAAATAATCAACTTAACGGACTCTAACAGACTTAACATATTTTTAACTAACTTGAAATCTAATAGTTAACACTTTAATTGTGCTGATTACTTTGTAACTTCTTTTTTCGCTTTGTAATATATTTTATTGATCGATTGGTTTTAAGTTTTTTCCTCTTATTCTCTTGTTAATTGACGGTAAGAACTATTTAATTAGTTGTTGTTTATGTTTAATTGAATGATCAAAAGTAGTTCGTCTGATTGTTCTTTGTTTTAGATGCTTGTGTTTATGTTTTAGGGTGGAAAATTGGTCGAAGCTTTGATTATACTGTTAAAGGTAATTAGCTAATTTTGAGTGATAATTTCAGGAGGTATGGCAAGTTTCTTTAGTTCATTCCTTTCCTTTGTTTGTTGTCTTTGACTGATACCATATCAATTAGGGTTTTCTGACTTCTTATGTATTTTTCAATTATATTTATGTACAGGATACAGCTTGGGCGGCCTGCAACTGTTAAAGTTGCTGCCAACCTCGTCAGGCTACTATCTTATAACAACAAGGTTTTTTTTTCTCTATCTTGCTTTCATTTTCTGATAAAACGAGACAGTAAAAGAAAAAAAAAAAAGTTATTGATAGGTTGTTTATATTGATTTAATTAATTGTTTTATTACAGTTAAAAGATGATATAGAATTCTAAGTTTGAATAAATTAGTTTCAAAATATTGTATATACTACGTTGCTTGATTAATGTGGATGTTAAGTCATTTTGCAATACCCACTGAACCTTGTTTCAGATCTTCAAATAGTGGAAGAAGAATGATTTGCTTGGTTCTTTTTACTTCGTTTTTAGTATTACTATAGAGCAATCGATAATAGTTTCATTTTTCTGAAGTATTTCTAGATCAAGGAAATTTATATAGTAGTGCATTTTTGTTCCAGACATCTATATATTGGGCAACACCTGTTATTAGTGTGGTTACACTTCAATTTATTGTTGTATTCTTTGCTGATTTAATCCATGTTAGTGTTTTGAGAACAATGGTAATTTTACTTTTCATGTCACCATATATTGAGGTATTTGAAGTTCACTTTTAGGCTCACCTTGTTCACAATTATCTGGAATTGACAGAACAAGTTACAAATTGGCTTAATTGTCTGTGGGTGGGACAAGTATGAAGGTGGTAAGATATATGGAGTTCCTCTTGGTGAAACAATAGTTCAGCAGCCTTTTGCCATTGGAGGTATGTTATTAGTTTGGTTGATTAAGAATTTACTCTTTAGGAATCACTATAATGTGTGAACATACATTAGAGGTGTGTTTTGATGTAGACATAAGTCAATAGATATGCGAGTTCCGCAAATTTTTTATCTGAGAATAGTACTATATATGTGTGTTTCGCCTGTATTTAATTAACAAATAAACATATATTCATATTAGCATAGAATTCAACTTGTCAATCATAAATCTTAACAGATCCATTATGAATAAGATTTCAAGATATACATATGAGAAACAAATAAACATTTCAACTAGATTTGTTTATTAATTGCAAAATGAAAGAAGTTAATCTTTTTATTCTTATGTAAACAATGTAATGTAATACTTATCCTCTATTTCAGTTAATAGTCTACAAAAACCCCAAACAAACATAAAATAATCAAAAACTTAATAGCTAAAATTTATTGCAAATAATAACAAACCTGAAAGTGACAAGCTCGGCGAGGCCGGAGTGGGATCGACGGAGAAGCTTGACGAGGTAGTGGCGTGGCTGGAGAACAAAAAAGAGAGAAATGAGAAATAATTTTTTTTAGATCTAGAACCACAAAAACATGATCCCAGAACAATAATTCATCATTCAATCAAGTTAAAAAGTATTGTTTTTTAGACAGAGTTGTAATCTAAATTACTGTTAATTAATAGTTGGGAAAAGGTACAGAATTCATAAATATAAACATGTAATTAATCATTTGTAGTCTGAAAGAGGAATATAGGGAACATAATTGATAGAGGCAATTCAATAGAATGATGTAATGTCTTTTTTTTTTATAATCCAGCTTCAACTGTCTACCCTTAAATACATCTCTCTTACAATCTATAAGAATCTGCTTGTCTCTCTCATATCATTTAATTAGTTTGATAAATAATGAAATTTGTTAGTGTTGTTAATTTGCTAACTTAGATTTAATGAACTTCAAAATGCTGAGGAATATCTTCGCTTGATCTGATCTGATCTGATCATAGAGCCATATTTTAAACAAATCTTAGTGGGGTAATATGTTGTAACTTATTTCCATTATAATCGATTTAAACATATCTATTTGATACTTTAGTTTAGAGATATGATTTTTTGTTCCTCTTCAAGTTGATTGGACAATATACAGGCTCCAGTCTAGGTGGTGTTTCATCTTTATCTTCATTTCACAGGAGACAATTTTATAGTTGGCTGATATATAATTAAGTCTCATTAAATAAGAGAGAAAAAGAGGCTTCAAATTCCATTTCCATTGCATTTTCTTGTAAATTACAAACTTGTAAAAGATATTGGACTGTAAAACATTGGAGAGCATCCATGTTCTAGGGCATTATGGGAATTTAAGGAAAAGTTGTAATGGAAAATTTAATACAAACTTTTGACAAAAATTAATTAATGACATTAATATTATAGTTGGTATTGTATCATATCATAATCATTCATTCCCTTAGATAATCAATTAATTAATTGTAGTAAAGATATGTTGAATTGGCGAGACTTTAGAGAGAAGACCACTGCCACTCACAAACAGAATGTAGAAATTAAAAGAAGAGAAAAAAGTTTCTTGGTCGGTTAAAGAAAAATAAAGACTTTTTGGTTCTCCCTTCCATCACTCATCTTCCATCACCATTTCAACCTTTAATCCATCAACAAATTCTCCCATTACTGAAAAAAAAATATTAAAAAATCTTCCCAAATTTGGATACCTCGCAATAACCATTTAAAATATCAACTCAATGTGTATTACAAGTTTTATGCTCGCTCATCTACGATTCATAAAGAGTGTCAAAATATGTTAAAAATTATAAAGTTTAGAATTAAAAGTTTGCAATACTAACATTCAGGGTAGAGGCATCTGGGCATATAAACTCTAAACATAGTTGACAGTTTTGACAATTGAGCAATCTTGTGTATTTAATTTATGTTCATTTATTTTCTCTCTCTCTTATATATTAATGCATTGGCCTAAAGCAAGAAAACCACTTCTCTTTTTTTAAGTCATCTCATCTCTGTCAACAAGAATTTGTAGGAATGGTGTGCTTTCAGTAATAATTTGAATTTCTCTGTTTCCTCATAAACCAAACAAAGCCTCAAGTAGAAAATGTGTCAAAACTCATAAGAAAATCACACCTAATGGTATGCTTCTATTCTAGTGGAATCTTTACAACATAGATGTTAAACAAACCTTAGTAAAAAAATTGAAAAACACCAGTTGAAGAGTTGGGCAGACATATAATAAGCAACCAATTAATGTATGTGTACAGAATAATTCCAGGTTAATGTTTTTTTTCCTGCTTTTGATATTCAAGGGTCTACAAGTTTAATGCAGTCATACCGCTTTCGATTTCTGGGATAATGTTAATTTAAGACTTAAAAAAAAAAAGATGTTAGCTCCAGTGTCTTTTTGAAGAACATGTTCTTCTCTCAAATGGAATCTCAGGCAATTTACTCAGCCCCGCACACCAACACTTTCATACATTCATAACACAGACACATTTTAGCTCAATAAGATCTTTTTCTTATTTTGTTAACATTCCCCCTTAAACCAGGTTGGTCTACATTCGCTAATCTTCTTTTCTAACTATTTTCATTCTGCCAATATTCCTCCTTAAGCATGACTTCTTCTGTTCTGAACTTTCTGCCTTCAACAGCAGCTATATCATTGACTTGTCTCGGATACAATTAAGAATCAACATCTAATCTTAAATTAACATTATCCCAGAAATCGAAAGCGGTATGACTGCACTATCACGATCTTAGCTTAATACATCACCAGCTCAGCTCAATACATCATCATCTCAGCTCATCACTACACTATCACCATCTTAGCTTAACACATCATCATCTCAGCTCAATACATCATCATCTAAGCTCATCACTACACTATCACCATCTCAGCTCAACACATCATCATCTTAGCTCAACACATCATAATCTCAGCTCATCACTACATCTCAGCAGCTCATCACTACACCATCTCAATTTAACACAACATTTTTCATTAGCACATGACAAAATCAGCATCACAGCTCATTACTACATTATCTCAGCAACTCATCACTACATCTATCACTAGCATCAATTCTCAGACTATCACTACACTATCACCATCTCAGCTCAACACATCATCATCTCAGCTCATTACTACATTATCTCAGCAACTTATCACTACACTACAAGACTAAGTACAAGCTTATTATAAAACGACACCGTTCTTCTAAAGCTTTTGTGATCTTTTTCTTATTTTGTTAACAATTGTATCTCTATTTTTTTTTGGGAGGGGAGGATTGAAGCTATGTAGTTGGAATAATGTTGTTCGGGTGTCTACATAATGTTGATTAATGTGTTATTGAAGTTATTATAACTTGTAAGAATGCTTTGTAAAATTTGGTGGGTTATTTGTATCAAATTCTTTGTATAATGTAACATGTTGATGCAAAGCAAAATATACTTTATATATCTTACTACAATCTTGGCGGGCAACAAATTTCATAAATAACAAATTGCTTTCATTCACTTTAAATCAATGAAACAAGTCAATTCATTCTTATGATAATACACTATCGATTTTTTATGCTTCGTTCTGCCTCTGTTTAGCTTGCGGCCATGCTAAGTGTTTGTATTATGTCCTATAATAAAAAATCTAAAACCATATGAACTCTGTGTGTGTTTTGCTAGTTTATTAAAAAGATTCGAGTGTCTTTTCAATTTCTCTATAATCTTGGATGAAATATGTTCCATAGAATCATCATTCTTAAAATTACTATAATAAATTGATGGAAGCTTAAAATAGAAGAATTTTAAGAGGAACAAAGTGAGCGTACCTGAAGAAGTTGAGTTAGGTGACGTGGAATCTTGAGGAGTTTTGAAAGGAATCGAAAATGGTAGGTGCTGGGTAGAAGTGGCGATTGGATACTAAAGGTATGTGATAAGAAATAAGAAAGAGATGAAGTCAAAGTCATCAATTGCTTGTCTTTGAGTCTGGCGTGTTTTGTGTTTACAAAGTTGATACATAGGAAGTTTAATAGATTTCTTACTATCTCCTTTATTCTTTTATATAATGACCTAGTTCACGAAAACAAAAAAATCCCCAAAATATTGTCCCAAAAAACTGTTTTTCATAATCAATGACAAATATATTATTTTGTCTCTAAAATGTTTTACAAATTGCAGACTTTAGCTACAAAATTTTTCGTCAACAAATAATTATTTCGTCCCTCAATTATTTCCCTCCATATAATTTACTTCTTCCCAGCAAAATCAATGGTGGGCAGGAGGGGGAAAATTAAGTGGTACACATTTTGGCACGAAATTATAATTTCGTCCCAAAAAATTATCATTATGGGACAAATTCGAATTTGGCCTTAAATATTTCGTCCCTAAATTTCATGTTACTAATCAATTCTTCAATTTCTAATCAATTAATCAATTGATCAATTAATCGATTAATCAAGTCTTTTATTCTAATCAATTAATCAATTCTAACTACACGTTCAATTAATCAATTCATCAACTAATCAATTTATTACAATCAATTAATAAATTCTTCAATTGTAATCAATTAGTCAATTCTAATCACACCCTTAATTAATAAATTAGTCAATTCTAATCAATTAATCGATTAATCAATTCTTCAATTCTAATCAATTAATCACACGATCAATTAATCAATTCATCAATCTTCAATTATAATCACATGCTCAATTTAATCAATTCTAATAAATTGATCGATTAATCAATTTTCAATTATAATCACACTCTCAATTTAATCAATTCTTGTGACACCTCGTGTCACGGAGTATTCATTTGGAGTTAATCTAAATGCATTTAGGGTGTAAATTACAGGAAATGGAATTATGGGGGCTGAATGGATATTTTCACAAATTAGTATATAAAGGGGGAAATATTGCATTTTCCCCATTCTTCTTCATTGTAACGTTGGGAGAGAGTTTTAGAGAGAGAGTGTGCCAAGAGCTAGAGAGAGAAAGTGCATAATTGGAGGAATTGAGCTTAGATTCGGTAAATTGGTAAGGTTACACTCTCATTCATGCCTAAATTTCAGTATATTCATCTTTATATGCTTTGTATTGAGGGAATTGAAATTTAGGGTTTATGTGAATTTTGGGTTTAGGTGAAGGAGAGCCTAGATCTGAGTTCCTGAGTTAGATTGGGTGTTAAGGTGAGTGGAATATAACTTACCATTGCATTAAATTGTGTTTTATAACTTAATTCATGTTGTATGCAAATTGGGTGACATTTGGGTTAGAGACAATTGGTGTATTTGTGTGGAATTGATGAGGTCTTTGAGTTGTGTTGGGCAATAGGATAGTAATATGAATAATGTGGGATGAAAAGGGAGTGAATGAGTGAGATTTATGGTGAATTCGGTGTGGACAATCTGGAAAACCCAGATTGTCGCCGCGGCGACATTTATACAAAGAAGGGAAGGAGAATTCCAGAATGTTTGTCGCCGTAGCGACGAACTCTCGGGTTTCTGTCGCTAGGGCGACAAAAAGGGATGTCGTCGAGGCGACAACCCTTAGAAGGATTTTGGGGGTGTAGAAGTAAGATTTGAAACCTGTCAAGTAGACAGGCGTGTAGATGCAATAATTCAAAGGTTGAGGGACCTAAGTGTAACAGTGGAAAACTATAGAGGGTTAATTGAAAGACTAGAAATGTTGAGGGACTGATTTATGTTGATGAAAAAGTTGAGGGACTGATTTGTGTTGATGAAAAAGTTGAGGGGGCAAACTAATATTTTTCCAGAAAGGGGTTAAATTGATATTTTACATGAAAAGATGCATGTGCATGTGCATGTGATCATGAAAACCATCTCATTTATTTATATGTATATTACATATTTATGCGAAGTAATTGCGATGATGTGGAGCCGTGGTGATGTTGTGGGGTGGTTTCGAGCACGATGAGTGATGACTAGCCAGGTATGACTGTGGAGGTATGTACTACCGCATGGTGATAGTATCCCATCGGGACAGAATGGGTCAGTGTCTGTTGAGCTCCAGACCTATATTATATATTATTACCCAAGGAGGGGAGATCCGGTCCCACCTATGCCTGAGAGCGTTAGGTGGGCCCTCCACGAGTGGGTACATGTGCCCAGGGTTGTATCTACCTATGCGAGAGCACTGGGGGATCTTCCACGAGTGGACTTATGATATCGCCTAGGGTCGTTTCCGCCTAGGCTGGATAGAGCTAGGGGATCTTCCACGAGTGGGCTTATGATATTGCCTAGGGTCGCATCCGCCTAGGCTGGATAGAGCTAGGGGATCTTCCACGAGTGGGCAGGTGTGAGGTGAGGTGTTGGTTGATGTGTTGATATGACGGAGAGTTCGGGTGGAGTCCTAGGGAGGATGATGTATTGATATGTTACGGCTGATGGCCTAATTATTTCTTGAGCATGTTTTTCCATTTGAGTATTTTATTATACTGTATTTTTTCAAATGTATTATCCACTCACTGGGCCTCCCAGCTCACAATTTTGATTTTTCCCCCCTCCAGGTCAGTGTCCAGGAGTCGAGTCGCATCCTCTAGTGTAGGTCGATGGCCAGACGCATGTTTCTATACTTTAGCATATTGTTTGTCATGTAGACAACTCTGATACAGTATTTGATACTTGACATGTAAAAACTTTGCATATGTTTTATTTAAAGAAAACTTTAATGGGTTTTATTAAAAGTTTCTCAAAAACTCACCCTCCTTTCGAGATCTGAATCCCACGGTGCGCTAAGATCCGGTGGGGCAAGGACCACTCGGGAGTGGGTGTGACAATTCTAATCAATTAATTGATTCTTCAATTCTAATAAATTAATCAATTAATCAATTTTAATTGCACATTCAATTAAACAAATTCTAATTGCTCGCTTAATAAATCAATTCTTCAATTTTAATCAATTAATCAAATATAGTCGATTAATCTATTCTTCAATTATAATAAATTAATCACACGCTCAATTAATCAATTCTAATCAATTAATCGATTAATCAATTCTTCAATTATAATCAATTAATCACACGCTCAATTAATAAATTATAATTAATTAATTGATTAATCAATTCTTCAATTATAATCAATTAATCACACACGCAATTAATCAATTAATCAATTTTCAATTATAATTACACGTTCAATTTAATCGATTCTAATCAATTAATCAATTCTTTAATTCTAATGATCAATTACTCAATTGATTATAATCAATTCTTCAATTATAATCAATTAATCAATTATAATCACATGCTCAATTAATCAATTAGTCAATTATAGTCAATTAATCACACGCTTAGTTAATCAATTAATCAATTTTCAATTATAATCGCACGCTTAATTTAATCAATTATAATCAATTCTAATTAATTAATCGATTAATCAATTATTCAATTATAATCAATTAATCACACGTTCAATTAATCAATTAATCAATTGTAATCAATTAAGATTAATCAATTTTTCAATTTTAATCAATTAATCACACTCTCAATTAATCAATTAATCAATTGTAATCAATTAATCGATTAATCAATTCTTTAATTCTAATCAATTAATTACATGCTCAATTTAATCTATTATAATCAATTGATCAATTAATAAATTCTAATCAATTAATCTTACGCTCAATTTAATCAATTATACAATTCTTCAATTCTAATCAATTAATTGATTGCAATTGAGTAGATAATTGTTTAATTGATTATAGTTGATTAATTTCTAAAAAATGATTATAAGTGTTATAAGTAAAATTGATTAGAATTGAATAATTAGTTAATTGATTATAATTAGAATTCATTAGAATTGATAAATTAATTAATAATTGATTAAAATTTAGAATTGATTGATTGATTTAATTTAAGTGTAATGATAATGTTCTGAAATCACAATGACACAATGTGAAAATTTAATTTTAACTTAAAAAGCCCCAGAAGACCGGTACCCCCTCCCATGAACCTAAAACAGTCTTGGTCTTGGGACCATTGGGATCAGGCCTTCCAAAACGCTGGACACAATGGTCCTTGGCTTTTTTGTCCACCTCTAGTAATCACTATAATGGAACCCATACCAAGGAAAGTAGATCTACAGTCAATCTCACAGATGAACGAAAAGAAGAAGATGATCACTTGAAATATGTTGGTCGGTTGACAATTTGCAGGCACAATAGGGAGAACCGGAGAAGAAAGAAGCTCAAACTATCGAAGATGAATGGAGGTCGACAATGAACGAAGGTGATCGATCGAGAAGAAGAGAACGGAGATGAGATGAGATTGAGAAATTAAAATTGGTTTTAGGGATGAGAATGAGATGAGATTTGGTTTTAGAGATTTTCATATTTGTGTTAAGGGATTTTGAAAATTGGTTTTAGGGATTTAGACATAAGATTTTGGTTAATATTTGGGTGCCCAAAAAAAAATGTTTATTAGTGTTCAAAATTCCCAAAATTTCGTCCAAAAAATTGGTTTTTACAATCAAGGACAAAAGAATATTTTGTCCCTAAAAAGTTTTACAAATACTATGCAATTGCAGACGAAAAAATTCGTCCCAAATAACCAATGTCTCAAAACTTCTCAACTTTCGTCCCAAAAAATGGGGGGTTTTAGCAATCAAGGACAAAATAATATTTTGTCCCTAAAAAGGTTTACAAATTCTATGCAATTAAAGACATAAACATTCATCCTAAAAAAAAAATGTTTCCAAACTACCCAAATTTCATCCCAAAAAATTGGTTCTCACAATCAAGGACAAAATAATATATTGTCCCTAAAACGTTTTACAAATTATGTGCAATTGTAGACGAAAAAATTCGTCCTAAAAAACAAATGTCTAAAAACTCCCCCCTTAGTCCAAAATTTCGTCCCAAAAAATTGTTTTCACAATCAAGAACAAAATAATATTTTGTCCCTAAAAAGGTTTACAAATTCTATGCAATCAAAGACGAAAAATTTTGTCCCAAAAACAGATGTCCCAAAACTCCCAAAATTAGTCCAAAATTTCGTCATAAAAAATTGGTTTTCAAAATCAAGGACAAAATAATGTTTTGTCCCTAAAAAGTTTTACAAATTCTTTGCAATTGGAGACGAAAAAAATCGTCCCAAAAAACAAATGTTTTTAGCTACAAACTTTTTCGTCCACAAATAATACATTTCGTCCCAAAATGATTTCCCTCCATATTTTTCCAACCTTCCCGGAAAAATCAATGGGTGGCGCGGGGAGAAGTTAAGTGCTAGGCATTTTGTGACAAAATTATAATTTTGTCCCGAAAAATGACCATTCTGGGACAAAAATGAATTCGTCACTAAATTTCAAATTTGTTGTAGTGTCGGGTTTTCAATGAGAAAAATGTAGCTCAAATGAAGAATCATGTCCGCAACGGAATGCGTAACGAGTAGAATTAAATGGATCGAGAATCGGAGTCGAATTTTGAAGTTATAGAATTTTGAAGTTCAAGGGCTATTTTGGATTACGCTCTAGTTTGAACGAGCTTTAGTATCCAGACTATAACTAGATCTGTAGATGTCTGATTGAGACAATAATTGGACCATTGTAAATCTAATTCACATGGCTATAGTTCATATGTTTACCATTTGCTCCGAATCAATTGTTATCGGGTTCAAAATTGACTGCTTTGAAGAACTGAGGAATGAGTCTGAATGTGAAGGGTAGAAGCACCATGACTTTGGGGTTTGTAATGTTCCATTTTTACATGATTTTTAGGGTTTTTTTGGGCTTTTTGAGTCCTAAACCCATAATTAAAGAGGAAAACAAATACATATAACCCTAGAACTATAAATACTATAAATAAGAGTCTTTAGCTTTATTTTTGGTGAGTTCTTGGAGGGAGAAAAAGAGAGAATTAAAGAATTTTTGCTGGAGCAACAAAGGCTAAAGTTTTTCTGAAGTTTTTGTGGATTCAACATAGAGAATTTTTTCTTTTTCTTTCTAGAACTCATGACTTTGAGTTTTAATGAAAAGATGTTTGTTTATTTAATTCTTGCTATCAATTAATCTTATTTTCTAGGGCTAAGATGTAGCCCAATCTCTTGAATATGTGTTGAATGCTTGTGTTAATTTTTGTTGAGGATTCTTTCTAAGTTTTATTATTGTGTTTAATGCTTTTGATTCTTTTGGTACCGAGAATTGAATGAATGAATGGACTAAGTTGAGATCAAGAGATGATGCTTAGTTGGTCTAAGGTAGTAAAACCATAGGTTGAGCGAACGCTACAGATAGGTTACCGCAACTTGTGAGGTTTTTGTAAACTCCAAAGCGCGTAATGATCTTCGATTGCTTAAATTTGATTAGAGATAATTCAGGTTAGTAATTAGGAGTTAATTTGATAATTGTTCGAGAGACAATTATTGGAAATTTAGGGAGTTTGACCTTTAGGAATAGCTTAATGATATTATCATGAGTTGTCAATACATATGAAGAAGGGTTGGTGCAAAGTCTATGCCCTAGGTTTGGTCATCTGCATTAAAAATCAAGTGTTTTACTTAGAGTTTATTTTTCTTCTAGTTTTAATTTGTTATCATAGTTTAGGGTTTTTCCTCATAATTATTTGGTTGATCAAATAGTAATTGGATAGTTTATTTTGGTAATTGGTAGACAATAATTCCCTAGGGTTCGACATATGTTTACTAGGTCTTTATTACTTGCACGATTTCGTACACTTGCAAATTTCACAACAAGTTTTTGGCACCGTTGTGGCATGGCTTGGACTTCCATGTGAAAAAATTCATTATTGTTTCAATGGATGCATGTTGTACTAGGGTAAGGATAGTGATAGAAGTAATTGCAAGTTTTGTGAAGCCTCAATACAAAAGTAGGCATAAGAAAAATGTTCATTACAATAAGATGTACTACTTTCCCTTAACACCGAGGCTACAAAGATTGTATGCATCGAAAGTCATAGCTAAGCATCTACGATGGCATAAAGAGCACACGCAAACAGACGGTGTGATCCTTCTGATTGTTTGGCTTGGAAACATTTTGATAGCACACATCCATAGTTTGCAAGTGAGTCTAGAAATAGCAGGTTGGGTTTGTGCACGGATGAGTTTCAACCTTTTGGAATGTTGGGTAAGCAGTATTATTTATGGCCTGTGATTGTGACACCCTATAATTTGCCATCGCGGATGTGTATGAAAGATCCATACATGTTTCTGACTATTATTGTTCTTGGACCGAGAAATCCAAAGCAAAAATCTGATGTGTACTTGCAACCTTTGGGATGTTGGTATGGCCACGTATGATGTGTCTGTTAGAAGGAATTTCCAAATGAAAGTCGTCCTAATATGGACAATTTCTTACTTCCCCACATATGCAATGTTGTCAGGGTGGAGTACAGCGGGGAAGAGAGATTACCCATATTGTATGAATAATTCAGAGTCTTTTAGTCTTCGCCACCACGGTAAGGTATCTTGGTTTGATTGTCATCGTCAAGTCCTTGCAATGAATCACCCTTTCAGACTGAACAAAACTGATTTTATTAATAATAAGGTGGAAAGGTCAACACCTCCACCCATCCTTACTAGGGAACAAGTGTTGGAACAACTGGATGTTTGGGGTTTGATGAAAGTAAATGAACTGGGCACCGAACAATATAATGCCCAAATTTGCAAGTCCTGTGGTTGGAAAAAGAGAAACGTCTTATGAGATTTATCATATTGGAGCAATAATCTCATTCATCATAATTTGGATGTGATACACATTGAGAAATTTTTTTTTTTTTAAATGTGTTTGATATCGTCATGAATGTTGAAGGCAAAACTAAAGATAATGCAAAGGCAATGGATGATGTGAAGTTGAGTGTAGGCATCCAGAGTTAGAGAGAGATGAACGAATATGATAGTATCCAAAGGCGTGTTACAATTTAAAGGGAGAAGAAAATAAAGTTTTATGTGAATGGGTGACGAATCTCAGGTTCCCTGATGGGTACGCATCAAACCTAGTACGATGTGTTGACATGAAAAAGCTTAGGTTGTCTGGGATGAAAAGCCATGATTGTCACGTGTTCATGTAGAGGTTGATACCAATTTCCTTTTGTGAATTATTGTTGGTAGTAGTGTGGAAAGCATTGACTGAGATCAACCTATTCTTTAAAGACCTTAGTTGCACTGTGGTTAGAGAGGAATATATGTTGAGGCTGGAGAAATATATTTCTCTGATTTTATGCAAATTGGAGCGTATCTTCCCTCCGGGATTCTTTGACTCTATGGAACACCTTCCGGTTCACTTACCATATGAAGCATGTGTTGCGGGCCCAATTCAATATCGTTGGATGTATCCATTTGAAAGGTAAATATTATAAAGTGATTATGGTTGGACAATTGTATTCACCAACCATTAGTATGGTTTATGTGTGTATAATCAACTTTTATGCAATCAGGTACCTGTGACAGTTAAAAAAGGTTACAAATACTGTGAAGATTGAAGGATCGATATGTAATGCGTACTTAGTCGATGATGCATCAACTTTTTGTTCGCATTACTTTGAGCCTCATGTTCATACGAGGATGAGAAGAGTTCCCCACAAATGAAGATGGGGGTGAGGTTGAATACATATTCAAATCTGTCAGTCGGCCTTATGTATATTCTATGACACGACGTATGACAGATGAAGAGTACCATGCAACACACACATACGTTTTGGTCAACTGCGAAGAGTTGCAACCATATGTCCAGTAAGCTTCCAAACCATGTATACCTTATTCCATTAAAATTATTATGATCAAATTTTTGATGAGTTTGCAATTACCAAATTTAGGATATTTATCCAACAAATGAGAGCATATGATCCCACTTTAACGGACTCACAAATTGACTTAATGCTTGAGAGAGACCTAGCGCGATGGTTTTATTCTTATGTAAGAAATATCGACTAGCTACCTAATTTATTTAGTATATGAATTTTAAGGGATTTCATGTGTGTGTTCATGTTTACAATTGTTGTTAGGCACACGAAAGCAACAACATTATTACTCAAATGGTGAAGGATGTTGCTTTCGGCTCATTAAGGACAATCACCACTTACCCAATATATTTTGTCAATGGGTATAAGTTCAACACTATGGAGCACGGTTCAAGCAGGAAAACTGAGAATAGTGGAGTGTGCATCGCAGGGTCAAATTACAATGCCATATCACTTGATTATTACGGCCAACTTACTGATGTCATACAAATTGAGTACCCTGTTGTCCCAATTAAACGGATCGTATTGTTTAAGTGTGATTGGTTTGATCCAACGCCAAATCGTGGAATCAAAGTTCATAAAGACTACAAGCTAGTAGAAATCAACCACAAAAAAATGTTTAACAAGTATGAACAGTTTGTTTTAGCAGCGCAAGCAACACAAGTGTACTATGTGTAATACCCGAGCCAATGTATGTATAATTATGTGTTTTATATACCCATACACTTAGAATTATTCCCTTGAGTTTTTCTTAAAGGAATTAATGTG
>WYDK02000023.1:719704-734842 GCA_009867345.2 Toxicodendron radicans
CCACCTCACATCATCTGGAAATTTAATGACTTATCAACTAATTTTTGAATCTCTTCCCCTAACCATCAAACCATAAAACTCCAAATTCCAAATTTCCTTCTTCTCTTTATACATTAAAGCAATGGTAAGAGGTTGCTGCATTGAGTCATTTCTTGGTTGTATCAAAGTAATGAGTAATTGAGCCAAACATGACATCCAAGTATTAATTAATTCCAAAGTTATTTAAAACTAATTAATCAGAGTATTTTTTTTTTCATTAAATATTGGTTAGGTCAAACATATCCAACACTGCGGTTGATGAATTGTTTTCTTCAATTGAACAATATTATTATTTCTTGAATAAGATGTAACAAAATTATAAGTTACACTATATGATTGATTCAAGGCAATTATTATATACACTTTATGTAACACATGATTAATGTATTAATCAGTTGTTACAACATTTAATGATTTTTTTTTTTTTTTTTTTTTTTGTGTTGAAATCAAGTAGTTTGGAGTAGAAATCTAACTTTTAACATTTTAATAATGAATGTACTCATAAGGATAGGATAGATGTAAAGATTAGTTTACACTTAATCATATACCCATTAAATTTTACAAAGATTTCTATATAAAATAATATAATAGAAAATGAATAATAGAATAAATACAAAAAATCAAACTCATCATATTCACTATTTTCTTTCACATCACTTTGTATAACAACCTCTGTAAGATTTCTTTGAATTACTATACCAGGGCTGCAATGTCACTTCGAATTATTTGGGCAGTGGTCAGTGCTCTTCAAAAACTTGAATGAAAACCATTGCACTTAGCGAGAAAAAACAGCTTACACTTAGTAAAGAATAGATATCAACAATGAATATTGATTCTGAATTACAAGCCAGAAACTATGATACAATGAAAAAAAATAAGGAAAATGTGGAAAAGAATGATGATCCAAGTAGAAGAAAATCAGTTAGTATTCTCTCTCATTTGTTAGTAGATTACCTCTTCCTTATCTTCCATTTTGGAGGCCCCATTTCATTTGGTTGATATCTGATCCCCCTGGTAACACAAAACCAAAAAATAATTCTGCCACAGCTTTATGTAAACAAAATAGTATCTCAATTAACTCCTCTTTGCACAGTGGAGGCTTCAGTACCAAATACTTGTCAAGTAAAACTAGCAATTCCATTTCCACTTCATATACATAGTTCATTGTTTTATGAATCATGGGATTCTTCCAGAGTCGAAATGGGAAGAAGGGTAACTCGCTGCTTTCCACTTTCTGATCGAAGGTTATCTCCTTTAGATCCCATCTGGGAGTCAAAGCCACATTCAACATAGCTTTAGATATAAGAACAATTAAGCTCAGGATAGAGCAAAATTACAAAGACACGGTGCCTAGAATATTTTAATTCTAAAATTGGCAATTACCTCAACAGCACTTTCAGGGGAGAACCACCGTAAAAGCACCCCAAGATGTACAATAGAAGGAATCAACTTGAAAAGCAGAGGAGTTGTCACCTGCAATGATTAATGTTTGCAATTGACTCATAACCTGAAGGAATTATCGTTCCACAAACAATCATCTTTTCCCAACATTTTTCAGGAATTGGATCACCTCAGATGGCACAAATTCATCAATTATATTAAGTTAAGACTACCAAAACCTTCACAAGAGGAGAATGAAAATCCAATGTAACATTATATGAAATTGGCATGCATACATTCTACAAACTTCACATCATATTCCTTAAACATTATTAAATGATTGTCATACCAGGCTCAGAGCTGTTGTCCCAAGAAGCAACAGGTACAATTTCCCCTGAAAATGGTTAAAAGTTAAGCTCTATAGTAGCTTAGTTTCACATACTTTCCTGCTAAAAGCTCTGAGTTAAAAGATCTAACTAACATACATTATCAAGGACCTCAGTTGCTAAAATGTAAAGAATATACAGACACCGTATACGTAGCAAAAATTTTAAGCGAGGGATGTTCTGCTTAAGCACTGTCATGACTAAATGAAATTATAGTACTAACCTCAACCAGATGCAGATTAGAAGCACGGCTAAGGAGAACAAATGCAAATTCCCCTATCTGTGCCAGAGACATTCCAGCCTATACATGTACACCAAATCAGGTTTCTTCAAGTACCAAAATACTCAAGAAGATAGTAAGCAACCATTAAGCCATCACATAATATCTTACAAGAACTGCGGTCTTGTTGTTGTAACCAAATGCCTTGACAACTGTGGTGACTATAGTCGTCTTTATAATGACCACTAATATGACAGAGGCTAATAATATGTCAATGTGATTCCAAAGAAAATGAACGTGGATCAGCATCCCAATGCTGGCAAGGAAGAGAGCAGCGAAGAGGTTGCGAATAGGTTCGATCTGCACATATCAAAAACTTCAATTGGCTGCTCACAGAGGGATAAACTAATGTATCAAAATTTTCATATCAGGAGCCTCAACATGAAAGGCAACAATAGACGGACAGCCACCATATAACACATTATGTACGCAACGTTTAAAAGTTCAGACACAAACTTTTAATTCCAACATTATCATTTGCTGTATAAGAACTAAAACTAATTGAAGAGAACAAAGAGAAATAGCCCGTCAGTGAATTCTAAAACATACTTCTTTGTGAAACCATAGAAACAACCACGTGAAGAACTAAAAGTTTCTGCTCTCCAAGTAAATTCTGAACAGATTCTAGCAGGAATCAATAATATTACATTACTCTTGGAGCTTGTTTTCTGCAAAGAGTCCCCATTATGCACACAAGCAGCCAGCATAATTAAACAAAGCCCAATAAACCATTTCTGTTGCGGTCGCGACACATTTGAATGCATGCAAGGAACATATCAACCATAGAAAACAGAATAACATTACACGTGCGTGCATACATATCGGGAGCATAATTAAAGTGCAGAAATTTATCAGACATAATAGAAAAATACATGTAATCTTACTTGTTCTAGTGTATGCTGAGCAAGATCAGTTGTTGATATCATTACTCCAGCAGCAAAAGATCCCAGTTCCAGACTAAGGCCTAGCTTATCGCTACACTGAAATCATACAATCAATTAGATAACAGTACCACTAAACATGCCATCCAAATGATTTGCTAGTGTTACTAGCTTAAAATTATCCAAGAACCTATCAAGTTCATTATGTGCATTTTGGACCATAGAATTGTAGTGGTCTATCCAAAGAATGGTTAAGAGAAAGTAAAGACATGATTCTCAGGATCTTTTGAAGAGAATAACAGACCAACCATAAAGACTTATTCAAAAGTAACCAACAACCAAGAGACAAAAACAGCCAAATTAAAGCCTTTTCAGCCAAGGCAGATGCGCCAGTAGTGTAGTATTTTATTCTTCATGACCAAACTCTGTACTATCTTCATGAAGTTTCAGTAACCATACAGTGTCCTTGTTACATAACACACACACACACTTAAAATTGGAACCATATACATATTTACAATAGAAAAAATATCTTCATTGCAATATTTTAACGAAAACTATCAAAGAAATATTCTAACTCAGCAAAATAAAGCTAGGTTTTGCAACCACAAAGCAAACACTCTCATCTCAAGAGCTTAACTAACATAATTCCACAAGTAAAACATTTGCCATCAAATTTACAATCAGATATTATATATGTACATATTGTTTAAATGACATTGTTTTTCTCTAATCACAAAGTAAAAAAGGCGAGTGGACCAATAGGATTATTCTGCATGCCAAAGTAAATTAAATATTCTAGATCGATCAAGAATTAGTAAGTGAAACAAACCCAGGCTACAAGCAAGCAGAATGCAACTGATGCCAATTGATAGAGTTCATTGGTCTGCACAAATAAGAATGAGGTCATTAGATAGATCAAAGTAAATCATCTACTCACTCACATATTTACAAGTTTGTCAATTACAAAACAAGAAGAGTTGGTGGATTCTACTTTTAAATAAAAATCTGTACCTGTGACGATAGGCTTATCATCAGCTTTAGAAACCAAGGAACACAAGTTCGAGATAATATTGACAAAGAAGCCAAAAATGCAATCAACACAACCAACCTGGTCAAAAGGACAATTTGTTAGTCATAACTTACAGACAAGTTTGATACCTAGTCAATAGGACAATTTGTTAGTCATAACTTACAGACAAGTTTGATACTTACACCTATAAAGCACGAAAAAACACCCAATTATGCCCATGTTTGATTCTTAACATATAATGGAATTTATAATTCTGGTATACCTCATAATTATATTGCTTTTCATTGGGTTTGGAAACCTTGATATAATGCCTTATTTCTTGAGCCTTAATTATATTAGGCTATGTGTCTTTTGGGATCAGTCAAGTTGACAAGTCCATCCTGTTCATAAAAGTTCTGTTTCAGTCTTAATTGTTGGATCTCTAAACAACATTGGGATTATTACAGAGGCAATTTTCCTCGGAAATTTTGTCTACCATTAACAGGAGGCTGATGTTTCGTGGTCTTCAACAGGCATGTGGAAGTTAAACATACAAGGAAAGACTAGCCCAACATTACTTTTATATCACATAATTATCCATAATACAATACAATGCCCAGAATCATATTGCAGGTAAAAAGAAAAAGAGAAAAGAAAATCCAAGATAAGTGATGAAATTATCTGTGTAATTTGGATAAGAAATTACTTCTTTTTAACATTGTTAATTCAATGATTGGAAAGAATCCTCGTAGGAAAATGAGGCAGTAAAAATTGATCCAATAAATTTCAGAGCATTTGTACTTCAAAGTAATTTCCTTCTCCTCTTAGATCAAAGCATCAAATTCAAAGTGAAATAGGAGCCTCACAGTCCAGTTACAATAGGACAAAATATTTATACCTGCAACTTTCCGGATAGTTTGTACAACATAGAACTTGGAAAAGTGAAATAGACCCATGGATAAATTGTAAAAAGTAAACTCAGGAAATGAAGAAAATGAAACCACAAACAGACAATTTTTGGCAAGTTTCCATCTTACAGTTTGGTTATGGATATCATTCCTTGAAGAACACCAGAAGTCCCACCCAGAACTGGAAGCAATGCAAACAGCAAGCCCACAGCACAATCCTGGAAGTTCAAAAACTTCTCAACACCCGAGAGTGATCAAAGATAAAGTAATGATACAAATTCATAAAATGTGAACCAGAAAGCATAAATGGAACACTTAAAATAGAAGTGGAATTAAACAGGTTGAGGGGTAACAATAAATACCTGCAGAATAAGGGTGCCAATTGTGACTTGCCCATGAAGAGCATTAGTCGAATTCTTTTCCATCAGAAACTTTAAAACCTGTGGTCCAAATGATGTAAGATTGTAATAAAAGCACTACAAACCAATAAAGATCTAGAAGAGTAGAAAGTGCATGCAAGTGTATCATGTGACATTTTACCACTGCTGTTGAAGACATTGAAAGAAATGCACCGACAAATATCCCCTCTGAAGGTTTAACTCCAAATAACTGCACACAGCATCCAATCAGAACTGCAGAATTGAGAATGAGAAACATTGTGTAACATAGTCTACATTTAGAAAAGAATACAAGACAAAAAGAGGTCAGCATGAGAACATAGCTCTATTTGTAACCACAGAAAGTGCACCATAGCCCCATGAAAAATACAACTTCAGAGGCCAATAGTAAAACAAAGACCTGCCTTTGGACCAAAGCTCGTCCAATATCATACTACTTTGACTCCAGAAATAAATGTAATAGAAAATATGATTCCCTATTACATCATATGATACCATCATTGATTACTTGTCATTGAATTAACAGCCTTATTCCATTAACGAAAAGTCAACATAACCCATACTTCAACAATCAAAACTTAAAATCAGGTCAGGAAGCTGATGAGATTTAATCAAGCCTACATAATCCAGTTCCAAGTTAGTCACATTAGAAAGATTCTCTACAGCCTTCCTTCCATATACTAGTTTTTTTTTAATTTTCTAATTATTTTATTTGTAATTCAAATAGCTTTTATCGTTTTCCTCTGGATTCAACAAAGTGTTAAATAATCCATCTACAGGTAAACAGAATATCAACACTCAGCAATTTACACAAAAATTTTGTAAGAAAAATTGAACATACCAAGGCCGTAATTCCACACAAGAACATAAACAAGAAAATTTGAAGCAGACCTCCCACAATAGCAACTGCTCTAACAACTCGAAGCTACAATTAAGAAGGATAAAATTTGAATCATGATGTTGACAATAAAATTGAAATACCTCAAATGAAGCAAAAAGAAAGAAACAAAACAACATGTGAGAGCATAAACCTTTGTCGTAGAGAACTCTAGGCCCAATGCAAAAAGAAGAAAAATAACACCAAATTGAGCCACTGTTTCAACCTGCATGAATAAATCCAAGTGGAGAAAATAGCACATGTAAGTAATGTCATAAAAGAAAAAATATTTTTTCATTAATATGTAATTGTAATAGGAAAACCCAACACACAACCAAGCGAATAAGTGCAGAGAAAAACAAATCATCTCAAAAGATGTCGCAGAATGGTATCTTCAGCTGCTAACAGTTTGTACAAAAAAAGGTCAATCATGCAACAGTTCATTCCATTAATTATTTTATAAAGGTGTTATTCATGTTAGGAAAAAGCCAAGAGCCTTCCAAAATAAAAAAAAAAAAAAGAAAAAAAAAATGAATAACGTGGATTGTTGAAACTTTTAAATTGCAACACTAAAGGGCAATTGGAAGTAAGTGAAATGTGTCAAAACTTTAATTAAGTTCTGAAATGATTATAAAATTAAATTACTTTGAGATGACAGATGAGAAAAAAACAATATTCAATACAAATTGATTCATCACTACTCATCTCATACATGAAAGGCTTACTTTACCAGAAGAATCATTTAATACTATGGAAAGGATCATCAAAATATATGTGAGAGGAAGTGGTATGTAAGAAGCATAACTGTGAGCTTGTTAATTAAAACAACATACTTGCACCATTTCACTAACAAAGCTAAACCCTCCGGGTCCAATAACGGATCCTGCTAGTAAATATCCTGTTATCACCTGTATATATTAGCAAGGTTAACTATTCTTTCAGGCAATCAATATGCAGAGACTTTCAAACAGATTCTGTAATAAAATCATCAATTAAGCTTATATCAATTTTATCAGACCGGTTGTCCTGCACATGCAAATGCGATGCCACCACATGTTGCAGATACAATGACGACCGCCAAATCTGATATCAACCTACCAAAAGTGAGCAGAAATGTTTGATCAGTTTACAACTTAAGTATAGAAAAATGATTATGACAAAACTATATCAATTGCAAGCTTACCTTAAATCTAGCTGCAGCACTGGATATTTTGATTTAAAATTAGATATAATGAAAACATTATCCTGAAAACAAATAACGGTCAGTTTTTATTCATAATTATATTATAAAGATCAACACAGAGAATTTCTAAAATAGCAATGCTACCTTGCGATCTATTAGTGTTGGTGTCTCTTCGGCGCCATTATCATTATCCAGATTAAAAACATCATGAAGTTTAAATGATCTAAAATGAGGAAAAAAGAAGTGTAAGAATTCTGAAACTTTCCAATCAGTGAAGCAGAATTTCTCATAGAGAATGAACGTTCATTACTCTAAAGACAAATGCAAATTATTGGAATACATACATGAAATCTACTATGACAAAAGATAGAAGAATATACTTTTCCTCTTTTGTGTCATTTTTCTTCGGCTTAAATCTTGCTACAGTTTCTAAAACTGCCTGATCAACACAAAAATGTAAAGAAGATACATTTAGCAAATGCTTCAAGCTAAAATATGTCCTAGAAAAAGAATATCAGAAAAGAATGCTATTTTTGCAGCCAATTAATCATCAAAGGAAGCTATATCAGATTTGTAAGCAAATAATAACAATATGCACTGTTGTTGAAATTAAGAAGAACGATAAAACCTACAGTTATACATCCTAAAAAACACAGCTCTTTAAAGAAATTGACATTTAAAAACCCAAAAGTACACAATGCCACCAACCTGCTCACCAGCTACACTGTTGTTAAAGCTTCCAGCATCATTTGCTGCAAAAAAATAAGAAGTCTGAATTCTGTATTGAGAGAATAAAAAAAAAAAGCAAAGAATATAGCAGCTCAAGGCTACAAAAATACCACTCATAATAAAACTATTAGATCACAGGTGGACACCCCACAAAAGAAAAGAAAAAAATCTCGAAGGTTGGTAAATTGCAATTGACCAAAAACTGATATCCAAGAGTTTCCTCTTAATCGAGCAATCAACAAAAGAGAACACTTCACACAAGCTTTGCTACTGAACATCTAATTATATTTCAAGCAGCAGGCTTTAACATAGTGCAGCATCAAATAATCAGAGATTACCAACCTTAACCCAAGTACCCACAAGATGTAATCAAAGTAAGATAAAAAGGAAAACTGAAATTGGAAATGAAGATCACATCCCAATAACATGTACAAAAATTACCCAGAAGCAATATATAAATTTATCACTAAATCTATACATAGAATAAAAATCTCAAAGCTTTGTTTGGCAACATGAATTTTAAGCTTTGAGCAGCTCGGAATTTTTACGAAGAAGACAGCCTCTAGATCTAAATTTGTTCAGTTCTAGATATCTTTTTTTCGTTTCTAAAATATAACCCAAAATTAGTTGAATTAAGTCAGTTGAGAAGAAATTGTAAGATAGTTCCACTTTGCTGCTTTTTCTCGGCAAACAAACAAAGCAAAAGTTTCAAAGAAAAGTAACTATGAGTTGACAACTGAATGAAGTAAACAAAGATTAGAGTAAGAAACCTTCAGTCTGTTCATTCTCAGTGAACTCTTTCTCGAGAGCTCGATCGATTATATCAGCAAAACTATCCGGTTTAGGAACAGAAATATTAGAAACGGTAGCGTTCAAGTCAGTGAGAGGAAGCTGATCCGAGTCAGTGAGAGGAAGCTGGTCCAAGTCAGTGAGTTGAGTAGCGAGTGAGACAGAAGCGAAGCAGAAGAAGAGCAAGAGAGAGGACAGTGATCTTGAGAACATTGCAGGGGAGGGGATACAGTGGCGCAGGATAAGGAAAGCCGGCGCAGGTTATGAGTGGAGGTTGGTACGAGAGAGAGGGAGGAGAAAGGAAATGTCGGCCTGTCGATGGCGATGCTAACAATGCAAGTGGTGGAAAGTGGAAACTGGAAAGAAAGCGAGAGACCGGGAGGAGAAATTAAAATTATGAAGAGGAATTAATAATATTTTTTTTATTTCAGTAATGATAATAATAATAAATTAATAATTGGTTTTTTGGATTTTGGAAATTATGATTACAAAGGATTTATAGCTTTGTATTTTATTAAACGCCAACTATAATCTAGTGTAAGTAACACATTTTAAATTGTAATATAAAAAGGGTAGAACAATCCTATCAAACATTGTGCCGGCCACCTGAAGCGATTACCCGACCCGACCGGCTTCATGCCTGCTACAAGATTCGTAATTGTTTAAAACTAAATTCATTCACATTATCACTTTTTCATTTTCCAACAGACTGTTAGAATTGAAGAAAACAATATATATTATATAAGGGAGTAATTTCATACATTTACCACAGCAATATAACTGAATCACCGTGATGTCTTTTTTTAAATTTGCCCTGTTAAATTCCAATATATACGTAAGACAATTTTGCTTCAGATTTATACGATAAATAATAAACAAAGGTGAAAGGCGTGCGACGTTTGGTGTTTTTCTATTTCCCCATATGGCATAGAGAAATGACCTTTAACTGCATTTAGAGCTTCACCGGGAACTCCCCATATTTATAAGGCCTTTTCTCTCGAGATTTATGATTGAATCTGCTATAACTCTGGCACTGGACTTCATATAACCACCTGAAACACGAAACACACGAGAGCTAAATACAACCACCAATGATTTCATGATAAATTATCAGACCATTATGAGCTGTGGAAGGAAGTTGTATACAATAACTTCCCAGGGTAAAAGCTTCAACTATCCAATACAATAAATTTAGCTAGGGACCAATATGTTTTAAATAATTGGTAATTTTCTTCTCTATCCATTTTACTATGAGCAGGTAAAATTTTGCAGTGAAATTGCAAGAATTTATTAAGTAACCTGATCACCATTATGAGTCTCAGCGAGAGACGATCAGAAGGCCTAAACACTAGGTTTGATCATATTGACAAGCCATAAGGCATGAAATGGGAATTAAGAGATGGTTCTTAGCTGAAAAGAGTCAGCTCCTCAACACTGGCAAAGGATGTAAGCATACATTCACATATTCATAAAAAGCATTAGCAAACACAAACAGAGAAACGTAGAATTTATCAAAACAGTGTATCTAAGTTTCAAATCAGATGACCTGATGTGAGCATGACAACAGGAATGTTTCTCGAGCGAGCAAATCTGAAGACCTTCTCATCTCTAGCAGCTATCCCCTCAGGACTAATCTGCAGCAGCATAAGCACAGCGTGAACCTTGTAGTTAATTATCATATTGGTGGGAACTCACACACAATATAGGTAACTGACTAAGCAAAGAACATCCTAGTTCATTCTTTGCAGCAATTATAATAATTATTTAACTAGCATTAGATTGGAAAAATATTCTCATTGTAAAGACTCTTTCAACATCATTCTGTGATGAACCGTCAAATGATAAACTTCTGAATCTCATCCTGAGCCCAAACTTTGAATTCAATAAATTTGCTTCATAATAGGATGCAGTATCCAACCACCAAATTTTACCTTTAACCTGCCCAGTGGATCCCCATCTAAGATATCAGTGCCAGCATTGTAAATCACTAGCTCAGGATCAAACGCACATCCAGCAACCTAAAATAATGAAATCAATAATATCAATGCTACAAAGCTCCAAAAGAGATTTTTTCAACTCTTTCTTGCAGTATTAACACTATAATCAGTTACAACTTTAATATTCTCTATGTCCAAAAACAAAATGCTATTATTCTCACTATTTAATCTGTGAAATTTAACAACCACAGAAATAATTGTTAACAAGAACGAAGAGATGCAAACAAAATCCCAAAATTTAAAGTCTTGGAGGTACAAAAAAGAAATGGAAAAGCAAGAGCACAAACCAGTCAACAGCAAAACTGTGAGTTAAACTATATTCCAAAACAACATTTTTGACCAAGACATGAATGTCAAGGTCATACATACAAATAATGCATGTTAGGTAGCAAACGTCTATCAAAAAGATGGTAATGGCGCTCAGATAGAAGTTGAAACCTAGAAGACCCCACAACTATCATACAAAAAGGCAATATTTTTGGAAGGAGACAGCAAGTTACACTAGTTTGTAGAAAGCCCCTACATGAGACACAACCAAAAGTTCACTTTCATCAAAATTGACAGAATCCAGGAGAGAACCGCAGGTGAGACATGTTATAAGCAAAAGCCATTTATACCTCAAGTGCATCATCTAATTTCTTTAGGTACTCATCTGTTGTTGTCCCAGTCTGCTCAAATTTAGGAAAAGCAAAATATCACTGGAGGAGAAGAAAAAAACAGATATGATTTACTTTTCAAAATAAGATTGTAAAGCTTACCACTACTTCGACCTTCTCAGTTATGTACCTCCTTGCCTCATAATCCTAACAGTAAAATTACAAGAGCGAGGGGAAAAGAAGAGCAATAAGAATCTTTACTAAAAGAAACAATTAATACTCTTATAATGACATTAAAACATAGATAAAGAGCAAGTGGTAAGAAAGAGAATTGAAGGATTAAATCTAAAATAGTTGCATGAGAAAAAACTAGAAACTGAATTCAAAGAATCAGAAACTTAATTTTAGGAGCTTGCAACTTACAAATGGATATATTCCAGGGTTGTACATATCCAGAATATAAACTCGCCCTGTTAGAAGAAATGTCATCTTTGAGATTCCAAAGAAAAGTTAAATAAAAGCACCATCAGGACAAATAAGTCACCTACTGTCATCAGAAAAGTCCTTTTCATGACCATTTCCTTGATGTGCATCAAGATCAATTATCATGATCCTGTATTTGAGATGATGATGAAAAGAAGCTTCATAAGAAGGTAATCATCAACTAAGATCTAAGTTCCAAGTTAAGATTGCAACACTGCATTTATTTCATCTGAAGTATTAATACCTCGATATATTTAACTTAACGAAGGCATAATGTATGCAAAGAGAAATGTCTGCATAAGCACAAAATCCACCTCCTTTATTAGCAGAACAGTGATGGAACCCTCCTCCAATATTGATAGCCCATCCTCGCTCTCTTGCAAGCTTGCCTGCCAATATGGTTCCACCCACCTGCTGTCAAACTTATAATCAGCATAATCTGATTTCAAAGAATAAAACCAACTGATAATATATTTGAGGACAGATGAGGTTCACCTGCTTGCGGAATCGATAAAGAACACTCTTCTGCACAAGAAAATTGGGAACTAGTGCAACAGGAGGGACCTATTCATGGTAGCACGTTAAATTAGTAAAATATCTTGTTCACAAGACATGAAATTGTTTAATCTCAGGCTCAAACTATTAAATTATGCCAGAAGCACCCTGTAAATCATAAATTGTGAGCATGGATAAACCTAAATCATTTTAATTGAACTAATTCTTGTTAAATTAGTAGCACGCTAAATTAGTAAAATAGGTCCCTCCTGTGCTTCTGGCAACAGGAGGGACCTATTCATGGTAGCACGTTAAATTAGTAAAACATCTTGTTCACAAGACATGAAATTGTTTAATCTCAGGCTCAAACTACTAAATTATGCCAGAAGCACCCTGTAAATTATAAATTGTGAGCATGGATATTCCATTAAACCTAAATTATTTTAATTGAACAAATTTTGTAGTCCTTTTGAATGGCATGACATCACTCACCCCTTTTTGGCATTTAATGAATTCATTTCAAATTGCGAACCAACATATGCACTTGCTTAATAAGATTAATATGAACCAAATCTTAAAGAAAATAATCATGAAGTAAAGAATAGTTGTAAATATAACCTTTATGCATTACCTCCATTATCATGGCAACATTTGGACTGCTTTTCAGACTATCCAAATATGATTCTGTATGCACCTGATTGCATATAAACAATAAGTTTTGCACATAGTTTCCTAACACTTTTACAGTGAGTAAGCACATAATAGTTCTGTATTCATTTGTTCATCTCATGCAAATTGCAATACGATAACTTAGTTGGTTCAAATGTAACGGTGTTTGTTGGTGCAGAATAAAATATGATCACCATCTTTGAAGAATTGAGTAGGTTCCAAAGCAAAAATATTGTAAAACACATCATAGTCTCTCAGAATAGTTATCTCGGGCATTAAAAGTATGCCAAGTGTAACAAGAGAAAGAATTCACCAGCATAATTCAAAAACTCCCTTCTTATTAATCTCCTTTACCTAGAAAAATGAAGTGACTTCTGATGGTGGAGTGCCATATATTTTTGGGTTTCTAAATCATACAATCAGTAAAAGGTGAACAAGATGCATAAGGTATAACCAGAAGACAAATTAAGTGAGAGACAATCAAGCTCAAATCACATAATATAAAACTAAAAACAACAGATCTAGTAAGTCCTGACTACAGAAGACCAAGTTAAGCAAGGCATTTTGACCAGCATTACCACTTAAAAGTCTCACAATATACTACAACTAACAAAATTTTCCTTCCAAATTATCACCACCACTGACTGGTCTGAGCTTGTGCAGTATTGCATCACCATGGCAAAACTTATGGAATGAGATGAAAGGCACCAAATGGCAAGTCATGTGCATAATGCATATGAACTAAGGACCCATCTGTATATCTATGCATATTACCGAGCTGAATTGGACTTTACAGCTGTTACAGTGTTACAGTGTATTAACACAATTTGGTTGCATGCTATGCAGAGTTTTGATAATCCTTCAGAACAGACTCCTACAGTGTGACTTTTCCATTACAAGTCAATATTGACTTCTAAACCACTTAAAAGCAAAGCTTGATGCTAGCTTACATAGGTAAATACTTTCATATCAACTTCTACAGTCATAATGTGTCACTGCATGTCTTAAACAGAATCAAAAGAGAAAGAAAAGCAAGAGTTCATCAATTATATAGAAAATACCACGAGGAGATCCTCTTTTGAAGCTTCCATTGGCTCAACAATATGAGTTTTGTTCAAAACACCATCCAAATTGAGGAACTGGCATATGCGACCCCATTTAGAAGAATCAAACGGGTGCCTTCATCAATTGCACGGACAAGTCAAGAAAACAGTCAATTATCTACTAAAGTTCAGTCCACAACCCACCAAATTTAATGGAATTGGATTTTTTACATTATCCATGATTAGCACAAAGTCATGTTATGCAAAGTTATACCATACGTAAGTCCAAATTGTTTCACAGTGAGCAATAATGGACTAAATTTCATCTGGGGCTGGAAAAGGTCAAAACAAATAAGTCCAAAGCTAAAATCTGGGAATGGATTAAATTGGCTACAATTAGGCAGCTGCCCTGTCTAGACACCATGTTTTAGTTACCAAGACAACATTTAACTAGCACGTTCACATTCTAATTGAACAATAATGTAACGCGTATATAAGCTAATTAACCAAATTAATTTATACTCTTCTGCAATTCAAATTGATCATACTCTTTTACATTTCTTCACTAATCTGTTCAAATAATAATAATCATAATAATATAAAAATAAAATCACATAAACTGCAAGAAAAAGAAGTTAAGAGCCTCTTACAGCTTCTCTATTCCAAGAAACGAAATATTGTAAGCGGGTGAGTAAACCACTGGGACCTATTCGTTCAAACAATAAAAAATGATCAGTCCAAAATGAAATTTAACAACACATAGAAATTCATATATAAAAACATGTCAGTGTTTTACCTTGGAGGGGGGAACATCGAAGTAGAGCTTGCTGGAGAGAATTCGATTTCGCCGGAGAGTTTCAGCATCAGTTGCAGTTGAGGTTGATGAAGAAGATGACATTGTAAGATTACGCATGTAGCTATACAGAGAATGAGATACTTTGACGGTGGCGAACGTCAGTATAACATAAAGAATGGGTTTACTGAGTTTCCGAG
>WYDK02000023.1:734942-757472 GCA_009867345.2 Toxicodendron radicans
ATATACTGATATCATTGTCGGTTAGTACTTAATAGTTGTAGGGTCAATGACAAGACACCCTCTATAACTTCACAAACTGACACTTTGCTACCACTGAGTCACTGATTGACTGACAACAGAAAATAGTCAAAATAAAATACCAAGATCCAAGAACATCCATAGTTTCTGAAGTCAATGGTAGGAAAGTAAGTCTCTAAAGTTACAGGGGTGTACTTGTTATTAACCCGTAATTTTCTACAACTACGGGCCTAATGGGCCTATGAAAGCTGGATTTGGGTAACCGTTAATATAGTAAAGTAAGGCCCGTGAATACTAGAGGAAGTTTTTTATTTGATTGATAAAACCTAAAGCCTGACCAAAAAAAAAAAAAAAAAACCTAAAGATATTTAAGTAATAATTTACAATTCCTTATTAGGTTTGCAATAATTATGTCATTTGAAGACTAGTAAATTGGAATAAATCTTGAAAAAAAAACTTTAAGAAGATATAAAGAGATAAAAGTGTAATATTATCTGTGAAATGAGTTTTTAAAAATAATTACAAAAATAAAAGAACAATTAAAATTAGATTTTAATATTGATGAATAATTATTCATTTTTTATTTATGTAATTTTACTTTTAAAATTTTAAAATAATTATAATCTCAATGTGGAAAACCAATTTTCCAGTTTCCATGTGCAATTGATGAGTGTTATCCCATAAATTCATTAAGTGGGTCCAGACCATGTGTTACTCTCCCATAAATTACTTTTAAACATTCCAACCACTCTAAAAATCTCTTATGTCACTCTTGTTTTAATTATGTATTATTATAGTTCATTTGTTTATTATTGTCAACAACCCACGAACATTCCGGAAAAGGTTTCATGTGTGGATTCATGGCAATCCTCAGGTGAGTATTTCGTTAGCATAAAATATGCATCAGCAGTTTGGTGCTAGAAGGTGGACTTGAACCTCCGATCTTCGTGGTTAACGGCCCACATGAACCAACATTGAGATGCAAATGAAGAAGAAGAGAGGCAGTGAGCAGTTTCAATAGCTAGGGAACTCAGACAAGTTGGCTAAAGCTGGCGAACAGAAACTGCAAAAGAGAAGAGAAGAAGAAGCTGGCATATTGTAGGCTGGCAAATATGAAATTTTAGAAGCCGACAAAAAGAAGAAAAAACATAAGTGGGGAAAAAGAAACAATTAAAGCTAGTAAAAAAAATGTGCATAACAAAAAGCTGGCAAGGTGCAGAAGTTGGCGACCATGGGAGAAAACTTAGTGACTTTTTAAGCTGGCGGGTTACACTTTCAAAGTGTTGTCGGGTGTTTTTGCGTTGGCAACGAACATATGAACGTACAGGTTGCAACAAACCTACACATTGTTAAGTTTGCTTGATTGTGTTTAGTGTTTGAGATTAATTTCGGGTAACAATAATTAAAACATAAAATTAAATATATGGACACAAGAGATTTTTATAGTGGTTCGGATGCTTTGGCGAATCCTACATCCACTTTTGTTTATTTATTGGAAATTACAAAGGAAGTTGGAACTCAAATAAGGGGGAGATCGTTCAGACCATCTTCTATTTGGAGAGAAGAACTATTGGGATCCAATCATGAATAATGGAGAGAATAACTCCTTTTATAATGCCTTGGGATGAGTTTATGGTGGAGCTTTTGCCATGTAGCTGAATCTGGACCAAGTGTGGAGAGATATGAGTTTGTGGTGGAGGAGACCTTGAGAGACAACTTAGCAACTTGGGGGGTCCTACCCATTAGATTTTACCGGATAACACTAACTCACCAATTTTTGGAATGCGAGATCTTTGATCGTGATCGTGATTGAAGTTCGAAAACTGAGGGGTTAGTGTTATCCGGTAAAATCTCATGGGTGGGACCCCCCAAGTTGCCAAGTCTCTCAAGCTCTCCTCCACCACAAACTCATATCTCTCCACACTTGGTCTAGATTCATCCACATGGCAAAAGCTTCACCATAAGCTCATCCCAATGCACTATAAAATGAGATCTTCTCTCCATTATTCAAGATCGGATCCCAGGAGCTTCTTTCTCCGAACAGAAGATGGTCTGAACGACCTCCCCCTTATTTGAGCTCCAGCTCCCCTTGTAATCTCTAATAAATAAATAAAAGTGGAAATAGGATTCGCCAATGGCATCCGAACCACTATAAAAATATCTTGTGTCCATTTATTTAATTTGATGTCTTTATTAATGTTACCCAAAATCAATCTCAAACACTAAACACAATCAACCCTAAGCAAACTTAACGTGTAGGTTCGTTGCGACCTGTACATTCATGTGTTCGTTGCGAGCGCAAAAACACCTGACAACACAAAGTGTAAGCTGTTAAAAAAAGAAGGAAATGAAAAGATGAAGTTGGAATGTGAGAATAGTCTAACGAACTGGAGAAATTTCATAATCCAAAAATTACTTTAAGAAGTTGACGTTCATAAGCTACCATGAAGGTCGGTGAACAGCAAACTGAAATTTCAGAATGCTGGTGATATTGAATGAAGCCAGCCATTTTCAATCCAACGATCTCCACTCCTCTGTTTTGGTGGTAGAAAAAATTGGCCACCATGAAGAAGAAACCAACGAATCAAAGAAAAAGCTTGCAAGCTGAATTTTTTTCAAAAAACAGCAATCAACTAACTCAAAATCAAGCCATCCACGATCACATTCTGATGACCAGCAAGTAGAATCTGGCCATTCATGATCTGACTTTGATTGGCCACGATCCGATTCCGCCAGCACACTCAAAACAAAGCTCACAATCATATTCTGGCGATATACAATCTGAATTTAGCACACGATCTGATGATTGAATTCTCCATGATCTGATGATCGAAATTCTCAATGATCTGAAACTGTTGGTGATGATTTGCAATCTGAATCTTTGCTAGTATAATTTGTTGTCGATGATTCACAAGTTGATGATTTTCGATTTGAATTTGTAACGATCTGAAATTATTGCTGGTAATTCACGATCTAAATTTTTGCTGGTGATTCGCGATCTGAATTGGGAGGTCAACAATCATAAGTTAGCCACTAGTAAAATCAGTTCGTGAACATCTCTGATAAGTTTCTGGTAGTTCGAGAACATCTTCGATCAGTTTTTTGTAATCTACGAACAACTTCAGTGATTTGTTTCTGGTAGGGTGAAATGATGTTGACAAATTGCGCTTGATTTACAGCCTTAACGTGTTTGATTTTCTGCGAACTCGAGCTAATGTAATGTGCTTGATTTTCAGCCTTAACGTATTCAGTTTCCGGTGAACGCGATATGGTTCTAGCCATGACGCGAGCTGTAGATGGCTTTCAAGCTATCTAGTTCCAACCATAGCGCGAGCTCGTTTTCAATAATAAGTTTTTAGCCATCGACGATTAGCTTTTAGCCATCAATAATCAATTTCTAGCCATCGATGAACTAGTTCTGTTGATCATGAACCGATTCTAGGAATTATAAACTAAAATTGACTATGACTTGAACAAGATTCCAATGATCAGCCATAAGTTTTTATCTCCGGTACAATAATCTCCAATACGGTAATCTCTAGAATGGGAATCTCCAATACGGTAGTCTCCAAAATGGGAATCTCCAATACAGTAAGCTCTAAAACGGTAGTCTCCAATGCAATAGTCTCCACTACGACAATCTCGAATGCGGAATACGACACTTTAGAATGCAAAAATCTCCAAACACCAGTAACCTGAAACGGTTGAATCTGTCGAACAATGACAGGATGCTAACAAAGGAAAAGAAAAGAAATTTAACGATCATAAATTGAACGCATAAGTTTTCGAAATTTGCCTGCGAACTCCAAAAACTGGGGCATTAATGTTATCCCATAAATTCATTAAGTGGGTCCAGGTCATGTGTCACTCTCCCATAAATTGCTTCATGAGTAAGGCTTCAAACTTGGTTGTCCTTCATCCAAGTGTCTCAAGCTACTCCACAAGGATAAAAGAGCAACACTATAAAAAAGGGAAATTATATTCTTCAAACGGGTTGAACTTCGAACTGAAACAAAGAGAACAATTTAGTCTCTTTAAAAGTTATATTCTTCTTGTAAACACATGAATAAAAATATAATGGATGTAAGACTTGCTTCTAAGCATCCGAACCACTATAAAAATCTTTCATGTCACTCTTGTTTTAATTATGTATTATTATAGTTCATTTGCTTATTATTGTCAACAAACCATAAACATTCCAGAAAGGCTTCACGGTTGGATTAATGGCAATCCTCACGTGCGTATTTCGTTGGCGTAAAATATGCGTCAACAATGAGTTAATTATAAAACTATTTAATTTATTAGCACATATTGGGTAAGTGTTATTGTTGTGTGAGTTTTTTCCACTATGAGTTTGCCAATTAGCAAGTGACACGTGGCAGTCCGACTCAGATAATCTCGTCAAGTTGGTATGTTTGATAAGGTCAAACATAAATGGTTTGCTTGCCCCAGATGTGGCCCCACTCCATGGAAACCCCGATTGAATAGACAAGCCCGACAGATTGAGAAGTCACCACAAAATACAGTCAACATGCAGATAAGTATTATCCCTAAAAGAATCGGGATAAAATCGAATTCAAATTTGATATGATCTAAAATCCCCAGAATCACGAGATATTTTCCTTTTGAAACCAATATCCCGGATTTGGCAGACTTGCTATGTGTAAACTAAATGTATAAATACCTAGACTCTTTTGAGGCAAAAAGGTTCAAAATTTTGAGAGAGCAATAATATAACAGTGGACATAGGCATTAAAACTATAAGTCGAACCAATTTAAAAGTTGTCTTTGTCATTGCATTTTAATTGATTTACTTTTGCTTGCTGGTTACCCGTAATTACGTCCACATATGTTTTGATTTCGTCGATGTCAATCAGATCTCTCTGGTTGATGCGATTTTTTATATCAATATTTTGATGCTAGAAGGAGAGTTGAACCAAACAACAAACCGTTACAGTCTAAAGTTATTCAACAAACACAGATGACACATACCAGAACGTCTAGAAACGTTAACGAAGACTGTGATAACGTTGATGTCGTTCAACAAGAAGGTCACAGCTGCCTTCCAACGGCATACCCCCAACTAGTCATCGAAACTTCTAAGGCTGGAACTTCCAACCCAGAACACGATCAGTTAGTGGATATGATAAAATTGCTAACAAATGTCTTGCAAGTGATGCAGCAGGATATGGCAGGCATGAAGAGAGCCCAAGCCAGTGACCTTGATATGCCAGTCTTCATAAAGCCAACCCCGATTAGAGGAAGCAACCCATAGACCGATCCCTTAGGTTCGTCTACGCCTGGAGATACACTCAAACCCCAACGAGAGCCTGCTTATTTCATGAATGCTCGCAATTTCGCTAACCCAGAAAGGCAATCTGGAAAGCAAATCATGGGAGAAAATGAGCCATCCATGAATGCTCGCCTAAAGCAACGTGTCGGTTTTAACCCACGCTCAAGGCAAGCCCACCCTTCGGGCTATAGTAACAACTTCCGATGTTCTAGTTTTAACCAACATCGCAAACAAGATAGTACGTACGATAGAACTTATTATCCTAGCCATCAGGCTACTGAATCACGCACAATCGCATATAGTCTGCTAATACCAACTATCGACCTTCAGTCTCATTTGATCGAACAAAGAGCCAGTAGAGCCCAAACTCAAAACATTGCTACAAATGAGCTAAATCAGATGTAGAGAATGCTAGATGACCTAAGCACTCGACAAGTAAATCAGGAAAAAACTGTTGTAAGTTCTCGGTTTTCAGAAGAAATATGTTAGGCGTCACTCCCTTTTGGTTTCAGGGCGCCACAAATGAAATATGATGGAAACGGGGAGCCAAAAGAGCATCTTGATGCATTCAATGATTTTACTGAGTTGCATCAGAGCTCTGACTTGGCAAAGTGTCGTTGTTCTGTTGTGACACTGGTGGGAAATGCCAAGAAATGATACAAAAGATTGAAGGCGGGCTCAATCAACTCTTGGCAATAGTTCACTTCTTTGTATCTCCAACAATTACAGGCAAGGTTGCAGTTCGCCATGTCGCTCAGTTATCTGAGTAATATACGCCAGGAGAAATTAGTCATTGACTTCATATTTAACGAGGTTTCAGAGTGAGTAGACTAAGGTTGCGAATGCTCTTGAATAGTCAATCCATACATTATTGATCGTCGGAATCAGGCCGTAGACTGAGTTGTGGAAAAAATTGCGGAAAGAGGACCATGTAAGTTTGGTCTAGTTTTACCAAATGATTGCTAAACAACAGTGGGTTGAAAGTTCGATGGCAGCCTTAGTAGAGGGCTTTTCAAACAATGTCTCCAAATAGCGATAATATCGCTCAATGGAAAAGAGAAAGGGCCAAGAGACAGGTTCCATTTCCAAAAGAAACCGAGAGTTGATTTTAATAGGGAAAAAGAACCCGTTACTTGCTTTGCAGAGTACACATCGCTGGTCGCTTCATTATCCAAAATCTACGAGGTGTCCAGAGAGCTCAAGAAACTTCCTCACCCATAAAGAATGAGAGGATCGTCGTTTAGCAGTGATCCTAAAAAATATATATATTGCATAAAACTCGAAGTCAGAAGCTGGACAAGCGAACATGCTTAGACCATGCCTTAAGTAGAGCTCAAGGGTTAAAAGCCTATGACCAGACTACTAGCATCTGGAAAAACAAATTGAGAAAGACACGCCGAGGGGAGGCCAAGTAAACTTCTGTGACCAAGACTCGAGATAGACATTTAAGAAAAATTCAAAGTCGTCACAAGTTAAAAGGATCCCTTTGATACTTGGCAAATTCTTAGGAAAAGTCATATAAAAGACAGCTCAAGAGTCAAGCCAAGGAAAAATGAGTCCGACTTCGTAAAAGAAAATGAAGCAATCCGAAGATAAAGAAAAACAATTTCATTGATTCAAAGAGAGTCTTACAAAAAAAAAATGACAATAAAGCAAAATAGTCATTATTTGGGTGGATCGACATTGTCAGGCTTGGTAGTAGTCTCATCAGCGGGCTCGACAATAGTGTCATTTGTTGATTCATAAGTTTTTGTTTGGTACGACAAGTCTACAATTTTTGTTTGGGCGGTAGCATTGGTAGTAGACTCGTATGACTCATCCTCTTTCGAGTCATTGTTATCATCATCACCGGAGTTAGGTCCAGACTCTTCTGAATAAACAAATACCTCACCAGCGGCCTCGATCCGAAGCCTTGACACTTCGATTTGGTACTCTTGAGGAAGGAAAGAAAAATCAACATCGGGAGTTTTCTTCCATATAAGAGTAACCAGGTTAACCGAGGTTTCCCAAGAGTCAACCTTACCATCCCTCTTCGCCTTCTTCGTCTAGCCCTTATAAAAGACAACCTTAGTCTTTTCTTATCGTTGACAGTTTTCAATCGCCACTCATAGTCGGATGCTTGTTTCGTTAGTTCCGATATCTCTTTCTTGGCGGTGGACAACTCAGCGGCAAATCTAACATTGGTCTCGCTCAGTTGGTCCTATTCAGTGACGATCTCTTTCTTTGATTTTTTTGACAAGGAGAACTTGTCCAAGAACTCTCTCTCCTTGATGACACTGTCTTTTTTAGCTTCTTTGAGTCCTGATAGCTCGTTTTTCAGAGCTTTGACTTCTTTAGCCAAAACACGAGTTTTCTCCACCACTTTGTCTTTGTCCGCGTGAGCGAACTCAATGGTGGCATCAGCATTCTTCATGATCTTGTAGTTGTATTTGTAAACCACATGCATCATTGTTCATGCCTGAAAAAAAAATGTGAGGCAGAATGAAGAAAATAGACTAAAAAGAATAGGCGAGGAGAAAATTTACCCTTGCCATTATGCTGGCCGCACTTCCCAGGCGTTGATGAGGAGGAAGTACATTGAATTCCTGAAAGAAATATTCAGGAACAGAATCCAATGCCCCAAATGCCCTGGCAGCAATCCTCTCAGGTAGTTGAGGATCTAGGCTTATAAATTCGTAAGCTCTTTATCATCACCTTCATGGTTGGGCGAGCTTGGAACCCTATTTATAACTTCAATAGTGCGCGAGGTAATAGGTTTTTTCCCTTTGGCGGGATTTTTTTCTGGCAACTTTGATCTCGTCGCAAGCTTTTTCGAGCAAGTTGCCTTTGGACCGCTTCTCATTACAATTCTCGTTGTTACGCGACGATCAGTTGGCCTTTTTCGTTAGTTTCTTGGAACTAGGGCCTTCAGCAAGCTCACCCCCTTGTCGTTTCTTTCTCGTTGGTTGATGGGGGCAAACACTTTTGGTGTCGTAGCAAGAAAAACTGATGGTACAGACTAGGGGGCAATTTTGATGCCTTGCCCAGAAGGCTCTCCTTGTTTCTTGAGCTACCTTTTTGTGTATCTGCTAGGTCTTTTGGCAAGTTTCATCTTTGCGAGACAGTAAAAGTTAGTTCAATTGATAAATTCCCAAAGAAAATAATACAGAGAAGTGAAGTGCTTACTTTGTTTTTTCTTCGAAATTGGAGTGAACACAATCGAGAAATTTGTCGACGACGGGTAGAACCCGTAAGTGATCAAGTTGGAAAGAGTGACTAATTTAGTCACGTTGCAAGATTCCACAAGTAGCTCACTCAAAAGCCTCAATCGTTCTGTGTTGAAACCGCATGGGAGGTGAAGGTCGCGGTTAGTTGAAAATAAACAAAAGAGGGTTAGTAAAAGAAGAAAAAGAAGAAAAAAATAGAAAATCGAGACGCAAGGGGCGGAATTGCATACAAGTTCCTAGCTTAAAAGTGTCGTCGATTCCACTATAAGCAAAGAAAAAATCGGAATCTCAATTCTTAATTTTGTTAAGGATTCTGACTAGACCGTTGAAATCTTTCCTCTCGGTCTTGGAGAGATAGAATGTATCATCTTGACCTTTCTTTATCCTATATAGAAAAGTGAGCTCGTTAACAAAGAGCTCGTCAACTAAGTTAACCCTAAAAGCTATGTACAACCTTATGATTATTATTTAAGAATTTGATGTCAGTTTGAGGGGGGCGAGACTGAAAAATTCTAAAACATCGGAGATAAATGGATGAGGGGGTATCGATATTTCACATCTTAATAACACTTTGGAAATAGCAACCCAACCGGTTGGGGGCAATTTCTGTAAGTACCCCACCAATGACATAATTGGGCCATCTAAGACAAATTGTTCTCTGATCCTATCCAAATCCTCCTTAGTCAGAGATAGACCTGGCAAATGGGTAATATGCCCGCGAGTCCACAGGGACCCGGGTATTTTTAACGAATACGGGTGAGTGTAATTAGGACCTGTAAGACCATTATCCGTACTCGGATCGCCCGTTATTTTCACAGGTGACACCCGCGGGTACCCGCATAAAATTTAAAAAAAAAATTCAGATTGGTGAAGATTGAAGACGGGAGAAGAAGAAATCAACAATTTCTTTAAATCCCAAACAAAAAATCAATATATCACATTCTCCTCTCTTAAACCCAAGGATCAACAAAGATAAAACCACAAATCAACATTCTTACTAACAAAAATAAACCCACAAATCAACAAGAAAAGGCATAAATCAAGCCATGAAGCAATTGTCGTTCATCGGCAGCAACAAATGCTCACCCTCACTGGTGAACATCACTTGGCAGCAATGGAGATTGTAGATCTATGGTCTATTTAGTTTATAAAAGACAAAGGGAAAATGAGGAATGAGACACAAATATCAAAGGATAAAAAAAGAGAGGAAAAAAATCTCTTTTAGTAGGAGAGATGGAGAATAAGACAAATAAGAATTGGAGGAAAGGTGAAGAAGAAGAAATATGAAACAGTGGAGAGGGAGAAAAAGACGAAGAAGAATTGGAGAGAGGGAGAAGAAGATGACGAAGTTGAAAGAGAGAATGAGAGATATGTAGTATTATGAACTGGAGTCTCGAGATAAAAAAGCAATAAAGAAATAAATGGAGAGAGAGAGAGAAAAAAACTGGATTTTTTAAAAAAATAAAAGAAACAGGTGACCCGTGAGTTTACCCGTACCTGTATACCTGGGTATGGGTAATGTATTTCTTTACTAGTTTCCAATTTTTACCCGTTTGACCGTACCCGTTTAACCCGCACCCGTGATTACCCAACCCGTACCCGCCCGTTTGCCAGTCTAGTCAGCGAGGAGGATGGTTGTTTCTGCGATTTGGCGACGGGTTGCAAATGAGGATGGGAAACATTGTCAGTCAAGCTTCCACTTGAGCTCACTTTAGAGCTCGGTGAAAGATTGACATCACCAAATAGAGAATGCTAATGTCAGAGCTCAACATTTTAAAGAGTTCGCCCGTAAAAGAGAGAACGTCAACACTTGTATTCTATTCAGGCGTATCAATAGCGAGCTCCTAACGACGTTTCACTTCTATTTTTCTAGATTCCGGTAAGGAATTTCGGCAAATGTAAAACGGGTTTTTTCAGCTTAAAAAACCCAGTTGGCAAAAGAGGATTCCTAAAAACTAATTGTTCCTATGGCATTTTCGACCATTCTAAACAATAGATAAATCAAAAGAGATTGAAAGAGTAGTAGAGGGAAACTTACTTGGGAGGATGACGAGTGTAACCACCGGAGAAGCACACTGGAAAATCTCAAATTGAAGGATAGCGAAACTTCAAAAGAAGGGAAGGAAGAAGCATTTAAGAAGCAAAAACATTAAGTGAATAGTAAGAGATGATCGTCGCCCATTTATAATGTTGAAGTTTTAGTAGGAAACGATCTTGGTCGTTCATTTGGCGAGCAATCTCAACACTCTATCCAATTTGTGAATCTAGTTCGTCTAAAAAGACATGTGTCTATGATCTGGGAAAGGAGAGTAAATGTCAAAGTGAAGTAATCATAACCGCTGACACACGACGAACAAATCAATCGTGTGGCCAACTGTAAAGGCGCTACGTGTTTCATACATTAATTGACTCAAAACGATAACATTAAATGCTTGAGAAGACCAGTTCGACAGTCACAAGCTTTTGGCGAATTAAATTCCAAGAATCAGCGAACTCGAAAGTTAGTTTTTTAAGCTTGACACGACCTCCAAATACTAGGGGGCAAATGTTGTGTGGGTTTTTTTCACTATGAGTTTGCCAATTAGCAAGTGACATGTGGCAGTCTAACTCAGATAAGCTCATCAAGTTGATATGTTCGATAAGGTCGAATATAAAGGGTTTGCTCGCCCCAAATGCATCCTAACTCCATGGAAACCCTGACTGAATAAACAAGCCCGACAGATTTAGAGGTCGCCACAAAATATAGTCAGCATGCGGATAAGCATTATCACAAAAAAGAATCAGGATAAAATCGAATTCAAATTTGAACTAATCTCAAATCCCCAGAATCACGGGATATTTTTCTTTCAAAACTGTTATCCCTGATTTGGCAGGCTTGCTATGTGTAAACTAAATGTATAAATACCCAGACTCTTTTGAGGAAAAGGGTTCAAAATTTTGAGAGAGCAATAATATAATAGTGGACATAGGCATTAAAACTATAAGCCGAACCACTTTAAAAGTTGTCTTTGCCATTGCATTTTGATTGATTTACTTTTGCTTACTGGTTACCCATAATCGCATCCACATCTATTCCGATTCCGTCAAGGTCAATCGGATCTTTCTAGTTGGTGCGATTTTTCATATCAACAACAATTTTATTTGATAGGAATTTATTCTTGGATACTTATTATATACAAGTGCTTATTGTCATTTCAAATAACATTAAATTGAATCCAAATTTTTTTTTTTTTTTGGTAAGTAAGTATTTGGATTAGAAAGAAAAAGAACTAAACACATGGAGGCCTACAAAAAGGCGGCCAAGCAAGAACGGGAACACCCCGATCAAGACCACAAAAGAGATCACCAACGAAGACTAAGACTATTGTTGTTTTATCTAGTCCCAACCAGTAGAAGAAAACCAGAGCTCAACAAAAGCACACAAACAAAAGAGAACAATCACAGTCGGCCTACCATAGGACTCACCCCTAGGTTAGGTCAAGCGCAAAAAAGCATCAAAAGAAACACCAAGAGCAAATGAGCCTACCATAGGACAAGCCCCTAGGTTAGGTCAAATGGAACAATCAATAAAACACGACCAACCATAGGGCAATCCTCTAGGTTTGGCCGAAACAAGAAGGAGAACAACACATTAATAAACTTCTCATATATATATATATATATATATATATACCAACATCATTATTCATAATACACTTAAATTCATATAACACTAGTAATATATAAATTTTTGAGAAAGATATTATGGAGTGTGATTGTAATAAATGAAAAGTGCAGAAATTGTGAGGGTGTAATTGTAACAAATGAAATTGTAGTGAATAGTAAAGATACATGCGGATCCACCTGTAACCACGTAGGATAGGATACGGGTCTTATATATAATGGTCTGACTAATAATACTAGGCTGACAATCTCTTTTCACAACACTCTCTCACAACTCTCGATGTAACAGTTCGTAATTGGTCAACTCATAAAATAGGTCTCATCTATTTATTATAGATCTCATAAATTGATCAATTATAAATTATCATGTCGAAAATTATAAAAGAGTGTTATGAAAAGAGATTATTTCCTAGAGTCACACTCAATAAAGTTAATAACAAATGAGATAATAGTTGTAGACGCAACCTCTTGCAACAACCTCATTATATATATATATATATATACATATATTAATGACAAAGGTGCTCTTAGGTTTTCCAAGTCCATACGCAGTTAAATTCATATAATTAAATAAATAAAAATGAATGGAGGAAATTCGGTGGTTGGACGGCGGAAAATCATTGGCCTTTGACCCCAACCCACCCAATACAAACAGCTTTCTTTATATAGGAATATCTTGTTCATGTCGTTATCATATTTAATGATCAAAGACTTTAATCATAATAAATTATTTTTTAATTATTTTTTAAATTAATTAATATTATTTTAGATATGTTTAATAAATATAAAGGTTTTTTTAGATTTTTATATAAATATTTAATTTTTTTATTATTAAAAAATTAAAAACTTAATTATCAAAAAAGAAAATAAAAATCAAAGGCTTAAGGGTAAGAGTTTAAAATAAATGTTAATGAGAGTGAGAATCTGAAATATTGTTATAATTTAGGTGGAATTAAGATATTTCTTTCTTCTTTAAATATTAATTGAATAATAATTACATTATACTCACGTTTAGTTAAAAAAATAATTATTTTAAAAAATATTTTTTTAATTGTAAGAATGTGATATATGAGAATTACGTACGAATTGGAGGTAATTACAGATATTACTTTTGCTCATGCTTCATTCAATCATTAGACACCTAAGAAACAAGCTCGCTCTCAGTCTCGTGTCATGAGTTTTCTTTCCGCTTGCTTCAATGCACTCCAACAATAACAACTCCTCTCTTGTAAGAGCTTTCTTTTATAATGTATCAAGCCTCTTGTTTATGTCAATTTCTTCAAACTGCTTGGAATTGTTATTTGATGCTTAATTTTTTTATTGGTTTATTTTTCCAGAGCTCCAGCTCTCTTTCAATAGCTGAACGGATCTGTACAGCTTGTATACCGTTCATAGCCATCATAGAGGCTCTAGTAAACTCTGTCGTTCGCTGTTGCGAGAATCGGCAACCACCCAAGAAATGCCGCTTACCCATCAGAGATCTGGCTCGACTCGCTAATGAATCTCGATGTAATTTTCTCCTCTTCCTTTGCTTCAGCTTTTCAATTTATCTTTTAATGTGTTTGCTTCTTGTAAGAACTGGTATTTAATTTTGACTTTTGAAATTCATGAGTTTTTGATTGCTTTCTTCTAAGTTTTTATTAAAAAAACTAAGGTCTAAGCATATTGACATAAAGAAGAGACTAATATCTTGGGAAAGGTTTTTGAAAATTATAGACTGGAAGTGATTTTTTTCTTTAGTGTGCAACTGGGATTTGAATGCTGGTGCTTTTGCTCATGCAGTTACTGTTAACGAAGTGGAGGCTTTGCATGAGCTTTATGATAGTTTGAGTTGTTCGATTATCAAAGACGGGTTGATTCACAAGGTAAATTGAAAATTTAAGTTTCTTGCCTAAATTTTACAGCCTAGAAGTTCTGATGTAATATTTGCTTGGTGTCCAGGTCTTTGATTAGTTAAGAACCTATATAACATTTGGACTTTGAATTGATATTACCGAACCTGGCATATTGAAATTGGTATTACAACAGGATCTTGTGTTTTAATAGCTTCTGAATTATTCACTACTTCTCAATTAATATATGTAACTATAAGAATTTGGCAACACTCGTTATATTTTAAGTAAGGCATTGAAGGATTTCAATATCTGAGAATGTTGTGACAAATGTGGTACGAGGGTTTCCTTTTCAGAAGTAATTCTTATGCAGAAAAACTACTTTAGGATTTGGTTATTGTTATTTATTTATTTATTTTCTAATGTGTTATACCCAAATCCTACACTTTTGCATGACTCTAGGTAAGGCTGAGCAAGCATCTCATGTTTCTTGTGTTATTCTCCCCAGGTGAGTGTGCACTAATATTTTGAGTTAGAAAAATTGACTTTAAGAACAGTTATTGCTTTTGGCAAGTTATGCTAGGTGCTTCATTGAATCAGTTAGCCTACCAAGACGATGAGTGTAAGTCAAAAACACTGTTCATCGTAGAGATTTTCATCCAAGTTGTAGAGACAATTGATGGTACCTTGATGGAATTTGATTTAATGTTGAGATCTTTAGAGAACTGTTTCAATTCTTTGTGTTAGGATCATATAATTGGTTCCATCCCAGTATTCCATGTGTTTATGAAGTGGAGAAAACAAAAATATTATACTGAATGCCGTGCATTTGATTCTTGGGTCATAGGTGCAATACTGGTGTCAAGAACTTGTCCCTAAAATCTTGGTCTGGATGATGATGTAAGAGCTGTTGAAAATAGAAAAGAAATTAAAGGATTTTAACACTGAACTGGCACATAAAAGGTGTCTTGTAGTCATTCTCACTTGTGTCTATTAAAGGCATCCTCTTTCATTTTGTGTATGCATCAGTGTTTTTGTTTGATTCTTTTTGCAAATAGTAATTCATTTCTTGCATATTGATGTGATTATTGTTTACGATTGTTAACTTGTAGGAAGAGCTCCAGTTGGCACTCTTCCATACTCCACATGGCGAGAATCTTTTTCTGGATCGGGTAATCACATTGGAACAATCTCTTAGAATTTTTTCATGATATGGATATTGCTTTGACTTGATGCTAAGTATGATAGAAAGGGCAGGTGAACAACTGATCCAGCTTTTGAAGGATTGTTATTGGGTGTGGGTGTGACTTGGCTGACTGAATATTCATATTTGTTCAGTGCAGTCAAAGTGGAAGTTTGATATCAACATTAAAGTTTCACAAGTTTGATGTACCGAAATCAAGTCCACAAATTTGTTAGCGAACTACATATGGTTCTGAACCAAATAATAGAAGTTTGCTAAAAACAAAAGTTTTTCTTTTACCTTACACATGGCATGTATACAACTGCTGCATTTGTTTTTGTAGGTTTTTGATCTTTTTGATGAAAAGAAAAATGGTGTCATTGAATTTGATGAATTTGTTCACGCACTCAGCATCTTTCATCCCTATGCCCCAGTGGAAGAGAAAATTGATTGTAAGATTTCTAGAGAAAAAAATTTGGATTCATATACAACCAACATTTAGTTCAAGAAATGTTAATCTTCAGACTTTTTTATTTGTTTGCAGTTGCCTTTAGGCTATATGATCTGAGACAAACAGGGTGTATTGAGCGGGTGGAAGTGAGTAACGGTTATGTACTTTTTGTTGTCAGTAGTTGAATTCTGAAAACTGCTGATAATTGATGTTTAAGGGCACTTGTTGGCTTTTTAGCTAAATTGTTTAAAGAATGTTTTCAGGTTAAGCAGATGGTAGTTGCCATTTTGAATGAATCTGAAATAAAATTGTCAGATGACCTTCTTGAATCTATCATTGACAAAGTAAGCTATTCATTTTAACTTCCTTACTTGAGTCATTTTCTTGGGCATTTTGATACCCATAGCATCCCTGCAGACATTTGCTGATGCTGATACTGACAAGGATGGTAGAATCAATAAAGAAGAATGGAAGGCATTTGTGATTCGTAATCCATCCCTTTTGAAGAACATGACTCTTCCTTATCTAAAGTATGTGAGTTGCTCCTTGTAGGAATTTGGTCATTTTTTATCCTATGCTCCCTAATTGTTTGTCTGACCCTCAAAAAGTTCCTTTCTATGCTTATTTTAATTATTATCATCTCCCAGGGATATCACCACAATATTTCCCGGTTTTGTTTTCGATACTGAGGTTGAAGAGTGAAAATCCAACATGCTTTCGCTGCATTGTATCTTATGGATTTTCTGCGATGTTGCTTCAAGGAGGCTTTGATCCTGCTAGACAACTCATGTGTTACTGATTGGGTTTGACAAGGCACCATGCCTTCATTTCATACAAACGAATCTAGAACAGTGGCAATTTTAGATTCCTCTTATCAGACCTCTCAGCTACAGGCATAGCATCCAGTTTTAAATAAGCTGAGTTGCTTTATCCCAAAGCATTGTATAGAGAGTAGAAAACTCGATTTTCTTAATGAATATGTGGTGTTTTGTATTAGATACTATATTTGGTTACCTTTTGTAAATTGTTTTTCCTGGTAATCAAACAGTGCTGACCTGAGGCCGTGGTGGTGTAGGTTTTTCTGAATATGAAAGGATTGTTAAGGAACCTTAATACTGTCCACTTTCTAGAAAATCAGAATTGAGGGTTTTGATTGTTTCATTGAACCAACTCAATTTCCAAATTTGATCTTCTACATGTTACTTTCATACTGTTCCCTATACAATGTCATGAATTTGGCTGCTCATAATCTGGTTATATTAAACTAAAATTCTAATATGTTTGTCAACTTTTTTTGAAATTAAGAATAAAATAGCAACTAATAATAATAGGGTAACTTCAGACTTACAATTCAATTTTATAAATTCTCTTTCACAATATTTGACATGATAATTCTAACTATCACATCGAGATTGTAAAAGGAATTTGTGAGATTGAGTGTCTCACCTGATCAATTGTAAGTTATTACGTCCAAGTTGTGAGAGAAATTTATGATAAAGGTAATGGTACAGAGAATTATTATCAAAATTGTAAAAGAAATTTGTGATAATGTAATACTATAAATACAAATAAATTTACAAAAAATTTTCGTACAAAATGACGTAACAAGAATGACGAGTTTGATTTTTTTATTTTTAATCTTCTATTTATTTTTTGTCAATTCACTAGATAAGTATAGTATTATTCTAATAATAATAATAGTTCATTATCTATCAAAGAAACCCAAGGATCAAACAGCCGTTGGTTGATTGCTTAACGATAGCCGACTCAAATAAAATAATCAATCAGTTCAAACTCATCACAATCTATGCCTTGTTGAATGATAAACTGACACGTAAAATGAAAGCTTCTTTTTAAGATTCTTTTAGTAATTTTAATCCCACCCAAGTAGCAAAAACGTTTCTTTCTTCACTGTTTCTGCTCTGAATGGCGGACAAGCCAAGCAAAGCTCTGGTGTTGTACGGTGACGGGTTGCCCCGTTTCGTACACTCATCACACACCCATCTTCACTCTTTTGCATCTAAAGCTTCCTGTGGCTTCTTGACCCTCCCTAATGCACCTCCCTCAGGTTTGATTTTACTTCGTTTCTTTTATGCAGTTTTTTTTTTTTTTTTTTTTTTAAATATGGCACCTACAATTCCCCTGTTCTTTCAATTGTTTTACTTTTCCAACTGCATGTGGGATCAAAAGTAAAATGAGGAGAAAAAAATAAAAATAATAATAATACACCGAATTTTATGACTTAACCGAAGTACCTGCTCAAATTTTATCAAGCTAGCTCCGATAAACTTATTATTGGTGTTAATGAAAGATAAATCATACGAGTTTATTTCGATTCGTTGTAATTGGGGTTGTTAATTTAACTGATGGTTCGTTTGTATTTGATCTAATAAAGCAGCATTAGATTCAAACTCATTGATTTTATTATGATTATTTTGACAGTCATTTTAACCTATTCTAGTCTACAATTCAAAGTTGTTACATCTATGATTGTTGGGATTTACTTGGATTTAGATTGCAGAAAGCGAGGATGAGCGAAGTGTTAGAGAGTTTGCAGTACTGCTTGATGCATGCCAAGCTTACCTTAATATGGTGAAGTTCTCTTACTTTTAGTGATTGGAAACCTTAATTTGTTATAAATGTACATCTTATGGTTCTCACTCCTGGATTTTTCAGATTGGACATACTAGTGAACTAGAATGCCAGGAAGAATCTGTAATTCCAACTTTATCTGACAGGTGACATTACTTCCAGTTTTTGCTTTAAGTCTTGGTTATTGTTGGCAAGAGGTTTATGCTAATATCGGTCAACATGCTTTTTTTATTGCAATTCAGGTTCATGGGAATGAGAGCTGCTTTAATCACAAACAATTCAAGGATGAAATCTTTTGGTGGGAAACTTGGCTTTACTACATTGCAATTAAACGAGTTAAGTGGAACCAATGATTCCCTGGCTGGATTATCAATAGACGTTTTGGCCAGTGAGTTGCTGAAGTTGCTTGGATTTCAAGATGGGAAGATGGTGGATGCAAGCCAGTATGATTTAGTGTTTCTGCACATTGGGGCTGGTGAAAAGATGGTTCATGAGAAACAGAAGGCTGTTGCCCATGATGTGGAATATATTAATTCTTTGGTTGGTCGTATTATGCAAATAGCTCAGCCTGGATCTGTAGTTGGTTCCCATTTGCACTTGTCTGTTCTTATGAGCTATGGGTGTGTCTCAGAAGCTGATGATTCTGATCTGTCAGTTTTGATTTCTACAGAAGAAAATAACTCTTTTCTTTCGAAGCTCATCCCTCGTCAAAGTTACACAATGAAAGGAGAAAATCCCCGGAATGATGTTAGGTAGGAAATAACTTTGTCTATTCTTGTATCACATTTACATGTCCCAATGAATTTAGGTAATTTGTGATCAACAGGCACCATTGCCCAATGTTAATCGCTCAGTGGCAGTATGCTGTGACCCGCAAAGATATGGCGGAGAAATTTTCTTTTAAAGATTTTAAAGAGGTATACATTTAGATTATAAAATGCTATACTGAGCTTGCTTTTTTTTTTAAATTATTAAAAATTCATAACATTCTGTTTGATTAACAATTATTTGAAATACAAAATTCATATGCTCTTTGTAACATTTACTATTTGCCAATGATTTCTAAAGTAAAATGATTTGTAATATTATACAGATTAGTTCCATTCGTACTTTTTCATGATTTCTTTGAATCATCCATCATAATATGCTGAACTTGTTATGGGATTAGTGTCTTGCCTGTCAAAAAAGGGCTAGCTTGATCCCTAAGGACTTATCTTATCTTCTCATGTATGTTTATGCAAGTGTTGAATTAGAACTAGACGAGTAGTTTTGTTTCTTTGCTTAGTTTGTCCAGGATGTGAATCATTATAGCACATGGAGGATTCTAATCTGTTGGTTTTACTAAAAGTTACTTATTTTACTGTTAGTATTTTAAATTAATTTCCTTTCCAATACAGCATGGTGGTAATCTCGCAATACCAGCTGATAGATTTCTGTATGAGGTAGCATTTAAGCTCTGGAAGGCCCCCAAGTATGGAGCATAAGATGGGAAATCTACTTCTCTGGAATGATTTCCAACTTTTAGATACGGCAATGGAAGATAAACAAAGAGTTGTGCAGTTCCTGCTGATACAATTATTTGTATTGTTAATCTTGATTTCGTCTTGCCAAACCGATCTTCGTATAAAGACTTTTACTCTCATTTGCCATAGTGACGAGGGCCAACTAATGTCTGTGATTTTGCAGTTTTTGATTTAATTCTATCATCCGATGAAATTTTTAAAGAAATGGGCATTATGAGGAAAGGTCAAAAGGCAACCAGCTGAACTCTTGTAAGAAGCATTATTGCAGCAGATAGAATAGCTTACTCATGCATGCATAAACTTTTAACCATGAAAATACTGGAGAGGCGACATAGTATTTTTTACTGCTGGGAGCTATCCTATTTATCATGGCAAGGTTATAACCGAATAGCTGCTGTCACTCAGAGGCAAATGGCTTCATATCTGCATTGAATATTTATAGCACACGTTTCTTTTTATTTTCAGTCATATAGCATCAAAATCATATTCCGCCAGAAAAATATGGGCCATCCAATCAGACTCAATAGATGCTGTGCGGGATAAATCAAAATGCTAACCAGAACCAACATTAAAGCAAAAAAATTTAAACCAAACGTTCAGTTTCTATTCTAAAACAGATCTACAATTAGCTCAGTTCCTTGACGCTGAGTAGACTTTATACTGTAACATCAGCAAAGCTCTCCGCAGAAAACTTGCTGCATCTCTTTAGCATGTACTATGAACATAATTTTCATAAGAAAACATTAAACTGTACCATCTTTGCTTCCTTCACAAAACAAAACTTAAACATTAATGACGCAAGGACCTAGCACTAGCACTCTATCAGTCCTTTGACGCAATAGGTACCAAATACAAACCACCCCAAAAGGAGGAGAGAAAATGAGAACAGCCCAATCAAGAACGGCCAGCCCACCATCAATACGCCTATGCAGAGCACCACCATAAATGGGAGAAATGACCGTATGATTGACATGCTGTTAATCCAGTGCCCCTTAAACAGTATTAGAGCTGCCACATTTATCATGTTCCAACCCATTGATCCACCATGGCAAAGCCTGTTCAGACAATTGGCAACGAAGGAGTGGCTGTTGCATGTAAATAGGTTGTAAGTTTTGTGCTCAAATTGACGTACACTTGACTGTAGAGCATCATCCCAAGTGATTGCTGTTCCAAATTCTGCGTGCTGATAACCATGACTGCATGTGTGCGCAGCCAGATTTGGGGGAAAGCAACACTATTTAACATTTCAAATTCCACAACATAGTCAGTAGACCGGCTGGCAGTTATAGGTAGTCATAATCATCTCTTTCATAAAGCAATGATGAATATTAAGAATTACGATGAGAAAAAGTTATCTGAGTTTCGACATAAATGGTAAAATCACATGAATGAGAAGATTGTTAATGAATTTCTCATAAGTAGAAATAAATGACTGTAAGAGCATTACTTCCCAACTGTTGATGATAATGATTGTGGTGCATCTTTTGAGTGTCATTGAGTGCGAGAGAAAACAATAATACACAGCAAACAAATCAATTTGGGAGCCACCCTATTAATAAATCTCTACCTTATTCCGATCAAGCTGCAGATATCTGGCCACGGCACCAAAAGCAAAATCATCAGCATTCACAAAGTTGGAACCTGAAAAATCCAAAATAATTCCATCCTCCCTGCAAATACCAACATGCCCAATAAAAGGTGCCAGCCACGAAACGACTGGGAGTGGAGTCCAAACTAAACAACATGGAAACTTTGCGGCCTTTGGATTAATCTCGTCGAGTGGCCACAGCTCATGCTGAATTCTAGATGTAGAACTACTCATACGTTCAACATCATAAGCTGCTTTTATATTTATTGTAGAAAGTCCTCCCACTCCTCTTGGCATATGACCTTTTGCGACTTTCTGTGATGCAGTACCACTATGTCAAATTACTCCCTCAGACATAATGAACTTGTTTCCAATAAGGAATACAATTGTATCATAAAAATGGCAGTCTTATTCTGCAAGAAACGTTATATAAGGACCTTTTATTAAAAATAAATAATCCAAAGGGTGCACATAAAAAATTGAAGACATTGCCTAGATCCCAATTACATAGTATCAATAACAAAATCCATGAAATGAAGAATTTCCATCTTCTAACCTGCAAGCATTTCTTAACTGCAGGTTGCATGGTCACATTCAAACTAGTAAAACAACCATATAAACCATATATCATTTTTGTTTACTATTTTTTTCCTAAGTTATTTTTCAACAAAATTACCCATTTTAGACATATATTGGACCCAAACACTTGAGAGCTGAGGGCACAACACTCAAAATATGCTGATTCTCATTCATACTTGAATGACAAGAAGTACAGAGAAAATGTGCAGTGTTTTAGAACAATTCTGAGAAGACCTTGTCTTTTGTAAACTCATTAAGCCTTTCAGTATTCCAATGGCAATGGACATACTACAATGAGACATGACACAATCTATGCACCCAAATCCATCAGATATCTGAACAATAAAATCACCAAATCATGAGGGTACCAAAATTATACTACAGCGCTTCAGAGTATGACCATACTTCTAAGCCTATGTTTTAATCTGTTATGTCGAGTGACTTCAAGCTATGAACATATATAGCCTCTATATTGCCAACAACATTTGACTTTTAGTATGCATTTCTAGCATGTTGAATAGATGACACTACAATGGTTAGATTAAAACTGACCCTTTCTAGTTAAGCCAACCATTTTGTGATGAATGGCAGTCCAAATGCAT
>WYDK02000023.1:771427-783352 GCA_009867345.2 Toxicodendron radicans
ACTCCCCTCTACAGGCATATAAAAACCATTTGGTAAAGGTGACGTAATGAATAAAACACAATGACTGATTGAATGAATTCAGAATTTTATTTTATTTTCCTTCGTTGACTTCTTAGCAAAGACACTTTTCTTATATAAGGACTCCATAACAAAACCTTCAAAAAAAAAATCAACCAAATAAGAAAAAACATTAATTGATACATATGAAGAGATCTTCATCAGTAACCAGAGTAAGGATTTCCAAAAATGAAAATTATACTCAGCTAAACACTAAACATAGAATATCAAAATTCCATAACAATATAAGAACAACATGATGCTAAACCCAAGGATCGGGCTTCAGGGAAAAAGTCCTTATATTTCAACTAAGAGGTTAAGGGTTCAAATCCTGGCTCGAAGCAACCAACTATGGATATTATATCCCAAAAGTTTCCAGGCTACAACCCAGTAGGGTTTGAAACTCCTTGAATATGTAAGGAGAAGGTCAAGGGATTTTAATGTTCTACAGCAAAATGGGTTAGTATTTTCTTGGTACAAATATTTCCCATATAAAAGACCACGGCATTATGCTACCAAAAAATTACTGTGAGCAAGTTAATCATAGTCCAATACATAGCTTCAACTACACTCGTATGCAAATTGAATTCATCCACACAAACAAGATCCAGAAATTCGCATAGAAACCATTACCATAACTCTAAAACTTGGGTATTCAATCACGATCCGAAATAACCATATAACTCGTCAGTAGACTAAAAATATCCAATTAACATCATACAAATTTACCCTAATATGAAACTACTAATAAAATCAAGCATGGGCAGTTACCATAAAAAACAAATTAATTCAAAAACACATTCCAAAAGGAAATGACTAAAAATGCAACAATAAGATCCACAGTCCAAGACCTAATTAATCAACAATAGAGAATTAAACTAAACCATCCAAAGAGAAACATACCCAATATCGAAGCGAGAGAAACTCGACGAGAGCATCAGTTTCAGTGACCGAAGCCGACCGGCAACCGAGGCTCATCCGCTTGGCGGTGTCGATCTGAGCCGATTCAGCCTCCTCTCTCACGTCTGGATCCGACGCGCTTATCGCTAAAGCCAACTGTACCTGAAACTCCTCTTCCAATAAATTATAATCAACTCCACTCTCCCCGTCCGTCCGATCACCGACAGCCGACTCAACCGCTCCGATTCTCCCCATTGTTCCCGAACCCGAAGACGAAGTCGATGTAGACGGATTCGGACTCGGGTTAGTGCTCGGGTTTAAGACGGGTTGGGTCTCACCCAGCCTCTGGTGCTCATTTAACCCGCCGCCGATGTGGAGTTTTCTTAGTAGATGCTTCACTTTCGACATCGATGATCATCAACGATGACTTGTTCTCTCTCTCTAAAGATCTTTTTTTTTTTTTTCTTTTTTCTCTCTTCTTATCGCTTCTGGCTTAACGTACGCCCACTAATAAGAAAATAAACAAAGGCAGATTCGCTTAACCTGCGCACCCTTCTTCGTCAAGCTGCCTCCCCTTGAGAGACTTAAATTAACCGCTCACCCATTCCCTCCAATACACTCTCTCACTCTATCTGACCCCACTAATATTATTGTTTATTTAATTATTTCTTAATTATTATTGTATTTTACTCCCATTTTATAAAGTAAATCAAGTCAAGCTTCTTACCACAACTATACCCTGTGTAATCCCTACTTTGCTTTCCATGGACCTCTTTCAATCGTCACCGTTAATTGGCGTGTAATGGTTATGTCAATTGTCTACTAATGAAAAGTGGTTGGCTCGTATAATATATTTTCATAATTAGTATTTATATATTTTTACATAAACAACTAGAAATAAATTTCACAAAATGTAAATGATGTAGGATTTTTATTTTTCTCTCTTTTTATTTTAATTAATATTAATTATTTATTGTATTAATTTATGAAATAAATGGTACTAATTTATTTACGGTTTCAATTTATGGGTGTAAAAGGAGATTCAGCCGCATGGGATAATTGTGCAGTATCGTGAAGATTTTGGGCGGCTATAGTATTCATAGACCAGTAACGAGAGCCTTGTGACTTGAAACTTTGTAATTCAAAATTTAGTTAAAGGATATATAATTACAATAAACCTCCACAAGTTTTGGGAGATTACAGTTGATCCCAATCCGTTAATTAAAATGAAGGTAAAGTCCAATGTAATAAGGAAACGAGGCGAAGAAACCTGAAGCGTGAAAAGGGGCGGGAGAGTATTGAGAGAAAGATCATACTCCATTCCATTGGATCAAAATGGTTTTTTCCACAAAATACACAGACCATTTTTGTCTGATTGAAAAAGCCAAAATCTTAAACAGAACCCTTTCAACCAACATTACTTCTTATTCTTCTTCTTAAAGCTTCAATTCCAGGTAAAAGTATTTTTACAAGAAAAAATAACATTTTTTCTTTCCACAGTTTTATACAAACAGTAGGTGCCTTTCAAAACAAGTACTCCAAACCAGATATTTCTACCATATTAAGAAGCATCTGCCTGTTTCAATAGAATAAATTATTCAATATCATTGACCTGCCTGCCTTCTACTATAATCTTTGCTTATTTGTCACCCTTCTATAATCTAAACACAAGCTTTTCCGACTAAAATGCAGGATAGGGATTATGCTGTATTCACTTTGTATAATATATATATTCTAACTTATATGACATTAAGAGAATATTTGGTTGTGATTAATGTAAGATTACTAAGATAATGTCATTTTTTATTATCTTGTTATCTCGCGTTTGATTGATAAATAATAAAACATTCCAATTTTTTATTTATATAACATAGGTTGTTTTGTATTCTTTCTCTGCTTTATCAAACATAAAAAAAAAATGTCCCTTTTTCATTTTTTTCAAATTTTACGTATACAAAATTATTTTTTTTCATTTTCTTTAAAAAAAATGTTTTTTTCCTCTATGGAAGGGAAAAATATGTTTGAACAGCAGATCGTAGATGTAGCAGGGAGTCAGACAGAGACAAGACTATATACGGGTAAAGAATCTAGCTGTGATTTGACATTTTGACTGAGTCATGAAAGCTTCAATGGTGCACACTACACACAGCTGGCATTGCAAAATGCCAACTGGTGTTTGATCCCTCCTCACAGTTATAGACGTGTTTTAGGACAATAAATTTTTTAGGGTGCATTTAGTTCGAATTAATATTAGATAATATAAGTAATAAAATTTAAATTGTTCAAATGATAATGTTTAATCGATAAATAAAAAAATATTATCGAAAAATAATATTACTAATAATAATTTCAGAATAAGTTAAAAGTAATCTTATATCTTTAGATTGAGATGTTTATAAAACTTACCCCTCCCCTTCTATTTTTTATTCTCAATACTAAATGAGTTCTCGTATATATGTGTATAATTTTGGGAAAAAAAGAAAAGCGTATAGTATCTGAGTTGCAATTAGCAACAACTGTTATTAAAGCAGAGCAGCTTATCACCAGTATATCAAGGGAAGGAAAGTCAATAGCTTTGCATTAGGGCATAAGGCTATGTATGGATAAATTATATACAAACAACATCATGGAGATAAGTGTTTCAACTTCCATCTTCTTCAAGAAACATTGCATCAAAGGGAACGGCACAGTGATGAAGACTAAGCAGTAGCAGCGGCCTCTTCCTCGGCATAATGTGAAGCTGGGAGAAGGGTGCAGATTAGGTTGCGGTCACCGTACACATTATCCACACGCCCTGAAAGCAGTCCCCATTGTCAAGTTTCATTAATAATCAAGCAGCGTACTGAAATGCAGATGGACATTTTAATGCAATGTTTCTATTGTACAAGCCATTCAATGAGCAATCACACATTTGTACGTGGAGCCTAAGGAATTTAAAATAAAAATAAATAAATAAATAAAGAACTACAGTAAATTTAAAGGTCCCATGTGAAAAATGATTGCAGTCTGATGTAGCCCACTGTATTATTCATGGCTGTTGTTCTGATTCTTAATAAGGAAACTGAACTTGGAATGCAAAAATGGTAAGATGGACTTGCATACCAGTACTAGGCCAGAACTTAGAAGTGCGGAGCCAGGAAGCAGGGAAGGCTGCATATTCCCTAGAGTATGGTTTTGTCCATGCATCTCCCATGAGCAAAGATGGTGGATGAGGCGCTCCCTGCACATGCTCAATTTAGATAATAGATCTAAAAGTTCATGAACTAAACTATAATTCTACAGAGAACTAAGAAATGGAATCATCAATTCTAGTAGCTAGGTAACCGAAGAAACAGCCAGGGTGAGAAAAAAAGCCTTCACCTTCAGGACATTGTTGTGGATATCAGCCTTTCCTTTCTCAATCTGTGCAATTTCTTCCTTGATGGAGATAAGAGCATCACAAAACCTGTCTAACTCTGCCTGCAAATATATTGAATTTTGTGAGAAAGAGAGAGAGAAAGAGAAAGACTTAACAGAGAACAGATTGTTAACAAGTCATACCTTGCTTTCACTTTCAGTTGGCTCAATCATGAGTGTGCCTGGAACAGGCCATGACATTGTTGGTGCATGGAATCCATAGTCCATCAGACGCTTGGCAACATCTTCAGGCTCTATCCCAGCAGTATTCTGCAAAAATAATGGTTTGCATTCAGTCATGGAACAAGTGGATAAAAGAGAAAATTAATTACAACATTTGTTGAGAAAGAATAACCTTAAACCCTCTCAAGTCCACAATGAATTCATGAGCACATGTTCCATTGACACCGCGGAAAAGAACAGGGTAATGATTCTGGAAAACAAACCAATCACCAACAGAATATTATGTAACTAAACCATAATTATCCAGAATTTAACTTCAATGGAAAGCAATATAAAAGGTAAATCAATAATGAGTCCCATGCACACACCATTTCCTTTTAGGAAAAAGTAAGTTTGAGCATAGAGTTTTGTCATCTTGACAAATAGAACTTTGACAAAAGAGTGACTATGTTATCAGCCGGGCATTGCACCCACCAAATTTTAATTATAGATCATAAAGCAAAAGACACAAGGGAAAGCTAGGAACCTCCAAACGTTTTGCCATGTAGTTTGCATTCAGAATAGCTATCTTAGAAGCGTCAGTAAGTCCCTTAGACCCCATCATGGCTATGTAAGTATAAGAGATTGGCAAGATAAGTGCAGAGCCCCAAGGTGCAGCTGCAATGGTACCCAGGGGTTGGGTCTTCTCAGGGGCAGGTATTCCACCGGTGGGTACCTTCATGACAACAAAAAGGTTAAAAATGAATGACAGGTGTATTGCAGCAACAGAATACATTACCATTAATAAGGTAATCTCAAATCACTAATAAAACTTAATGATCCTAGGAGTAGAATCTTTCAACCATTTGAGGTCATTTCATTTGTTAACAATAAGAAAGATAATGAAATAACAAAAGGTAATGCATGGTCCCGCTGTGTATATGTCAATACTAGTAAAAGAGAAGGCTCCATCGTAACAACTTATTTCAAGGAAGCATGCATTTCTTATTCTTTGTTGCTTCTTTATATTAAATGTGATAAGCCTCGATAAAACTCAGTGTAAACAGACAATAATACACATATTTAAATATTAATTTTTATATAATTAGTCAAAAATCAAATTTACCGATGCAACGTTTTTCCACATAAAAAGATACATATGATGCAAAGAAAGAAGGGCGAAAAAGTATGAAGTTGTAAATATAGATGATAAATGTAAGAGAGCATGTACCACTGGATGGGAAGGCAGAAAAGGTGCCAAATGTTTCTTCACACCAATAGGACCCATACCAGGACCTCCACCTCCATGAGGAATGCAAAATGTTTTGTGAAGATTGAGGTGGCAAACATCAGCTCCAATGTAACCAGGGCTTGTCAGACCGACCTGGGAAAGCAAATATTTTCTCAGACTTTTTCTTAACCTCGATGGAATGAGGAAATTTTCTCATACTTTTATTGAAGAGTTTATTTACATAAAAAAAAAAAAATTAGAAGGTTCACTACAATAAGATGTAGAGATGCATACAAAAGGTAACATTCAAATGACACAATGCAGAAGTAGATCTTAAGTATCAACATTATGAAGCTTTACATAAATTAAATCTGCAAGTTTAAATTCTAACTCCCATCTAAACCAGAGAGGCAGAGACCAACCCTTTTTCCCCAATAGTTACAAAAATAGATGCATTTAATTAATTGAAATTCAAGCAAATAATATGGTAGGCTTGAGAATTGAAATCAACATGTAAATAGGAGTTCATAGGAACAGAGAAGGAATGCAGACCTGAGCATTCATGTTAGCCCCGTCCATGTATACTTGGCCTCCATTATCATGAATTATCTTACATATCTCATCTATACCTTCCTCATAGACTCCATGAGTTGAAGGGTATGTAACCTGAAATTTAGATTAAAATCAGATAAAAGCTGAAATTGCACCAGGTAAGCATTTCTTCAAATCCCCTAGTTTCTTCAATGATTGCTATCCATGGAACATAACTTCCAGTTCAAGATGCAGAAATCCATACCATAAGAGCTGATAGTTTATCCTTATTAGCTTCTGCAGCCTTCCTTAACTCTTCAATGTTGATGTTCCCCTTTGCATCCGTTCCAACAGCAACAATCTTCATCCCGCACATGGCAGCACTAGCAGGATTTGTCCCGTGTGCAGAAACAGGTATAATGCATACATCACGGTGATGGTCTCCTCTTGACTACAGTTTTCAAGTCAAATCATTGTAAGAAAACAAAAGAGTGTTTCAGGAGATGTTAGTGAGGTTTTATGACTTCAAGATAGTCACAAAAGAATACAGCAAGAATTAAAAAAAATGAAAAAAAAAAGGAATCCTCCCAACAAGATTGCATATTCCCCAAATTCACATACCATGAGCTCTGCATTACATTATAGTCAGGTCATGGATATTCAAAAGGCCCTTCTGAATGACTTCAAAGAGATCTGTAAATTATATACTTAATGTGCAGAAGGCATTTTATTTATATTGTGCTAATTAGGAAGCTTAACCTGAAAGACTGACTAAAACTTTTTTTCTTTTTCTTTTTTTGTTTTTCTGGGCTCAGCATCAAAATGAGTTTCAGGGAGAAACCTCAGAAATGCAAACCTGCACCTTTTTTGAAACAGGGAAGTGGAAATAGTTTGAAAACATGGAATAACTCAATGTACCTTGTGATATGCACGGATAACCATCAGCCCAGCATACTCGCCAGCAGCACCAGCATTAGGTTGCAAAGAGAAAGAATCAAAGCCAGTAATGGTACACAGAAGTTCACCCAGATTTGTAAACATTTCCTGGAAAAACAGAAACCATATATTTTCAAGAAACAGTTTACATAGAACATAAGAAAAGAAGCATGTATCTGAAAGTTCCATTTCAAGAAACATGAGTTTCTAAATACCTGATAACCCTGAGCCTGTTCAACAGGGGCAAAAGGGTGGATGTTAGTGAAGTTAGGCCATGTCACTGGCATCATCTCAGCTGTTGCATTCAATTTCATTGTACAAGATCCCAATGGAATCATACTGTGGCACAATGAAAGATCCTTTGATTGTAATAGATGAATGTATCTAAGCAATTCATGCTCTGTGTGGTACCTAATGAAAAATATATATATAAGTCAAAGTGTCCTCTAAACTGTGAACAATCAGTAGTTTGAATATTGGAAACAATTATACGTGTTAAAGATGGGGTGTGTCAGAAATGGGCTCTCCCTTGTTAGCCCAGAAGGAATTGCAGTCTGAACCTCTTCTGCAAGTGATGCGGCAGTGAATGAAACCTGGCAGCTCAAACATAAAAGGTGCCGATTAAACGAAAAGAAAAGTAATAAAATTATAATTAATTTGCAACAACATAGTTGTGATAGAAAGAACCATAATACTCACAGGTTTGCCACCAGCGAAAACTTTGAAAAGCTTATCAACATCCTCCAAGGTAGTTGTTTCATCGAAAGAAACAGTGATCTGAAAGACAACAGAACTCCAATATCTCATTACACATGATCAAGACAATTAGTCTGCACAAAAGGCAAAAGTTATACTTACAGTGTTGGAGTCCACAACCCGGAGATTAATTTCACTCTTGTAGGCAGCTTTGGCAATGGCATGAGCATCCACAGACTTCACTTTCACAGTGTCAAAGAAGGGAAGGTCCTGGACTTCCACTGTCCCAAGTTTTTTCAGCCCAAGTGCAAATGTCCCAGCAAGACCATGGACCCTTTGGGAAATGGTTTTAAGGCCCTCAGGTCCGTGATAAACAGCATACATAGCCGCCATGTTTGCAAGTAATGCCTAGATAAAACAAGATAACAACCAAAGCAAAGCAATTCATTAAACATATGCTAAGGGTGTGCTCTGTTTGTAGAGAACATATGAAAAAAACATGTTGATTGTTAAAATCTTGAGCTAGTTAGACTGTGTCTCAAACTGTATTACAAAAACTATGGCACTTTCTCAATCTTGAAACTAGCAATCCCTACAGGTAAAACATAAAAGCAATGGGATACACAATAATCTCTTACTTGAGCAGTGCAGATGTTACTGGTAGCCTTATCCCTGCGGATATGCTGCTCCCTCGTCTGCATCGCCATGCGGAGAGCAGGCTTCCCTGAAGAATCAACACTAACACCAATAATTCTCCCGGGCATCATCCTTTTGTACTCCTGAGAGGTAGCCAAAAATGCTGCATGAGGGCCTCCATACCCCATTGGCACACCAAACCTCTGAGCAGAGCCAACAACAATATCAGCCCCCAATTCACCCGGAGGCTTCAACATTGTCAATGCCAACAAATCTGATGCCATAACAACCTTAACCCCATTAGCATGAGCGTTCTTAATAAAGTCCCCATAATCTAAAACTTCACCCTCAGTGCCTGGATACTGAACCAGAACCCCACAAACATCACCCGATTTGTAATCAATATCCTTAAGATCTGAAACAACAACTTTCAGATCAAAACCTTCGGCTCTAGTAATACAAATATCAATGGTTTGAGGGTGGCAATTGCTAGCAATAATAAATGTCTTCTTCTTTCCCTTCAGTATATTATTACACATTGCCATTGCCTCAGCAGCAGCCGTTCCCTCATCAAGCAAAGAGGCATTCGACATAGGTAATCCAGTAAGATCTGTGATCATTGTTTGGAAATTTAGCAAAGACTCAAGTCTTCCTTGAGATATTTCGGCTTGGTAAGGGGTGTACTGTGTGTACCAGGCCGGATTCTCCATTATATTCCTCAAAATCACAGGTGGAACAGAAGTGTTATAGTACCCCAGACCAATAAATGACTTATAAACCTTGTTCTTTGATGCCAAGTATTGCATGTGTTCAATCATTTGGCTTTCAGTTAAACCTTCATCAAACTTAGAAAACAGCATTGAATCAATTCTTATAGATTTTGGCACAGTAGCATCAATAAGTGAATCAAGGTTATCAAAACCACATAACTCCGACATTTTGGTTTGTTCTTCAGGGGTTGCTGAGTTATGGCGACGAGGGAAAGTATCACTTGGCTTCAGAGCCTCAACAGAGATGGCCCGAGTTTGTGACCCGAGACCATGACCGACACCATTAGAAGACACATTTCTAGACGGTAACAAGTCTGATCTTGTATTTCTGGACACAAATGGTGACAATGAAGAGACATACCTTGAAGGTGTGTACAAAGCAGTTGACTTTGATGAGTTCAATGATGATTCATGGTGGTGGCGGGACTGCTTCGACTCATTAACCAGGCGCTTAAGGATTGCCCGGTTCGCGAGCCTCCTTGCACGTTCCATGAATGCACAGAGATAGAGCGAAACACGGGCTCTTACGAAGTTAACGAAGCAAGCAAATGGGGTTGTTGAAAAGCTAGAAGGCTACAGAAAGTTAATGTTTTATTTTGGTTCCATAAATAGTGTATGGGGGTTGGTGATAAAGTGATACTATACTGGGTTTTTGTCTACATATAAATATATAAATAAAATTAAATAAATTATGAGTTCAAGATCTAGTGGTGGTGGTGGATGATGACTGAGCACCTATGAGATAAAGACACTGTTGAAGTTATCATATCACATTCTGCAAAACATAAAAAATGTATGGAAGAAATTGAAGCAAAAGAGATTTAGATTCAATGGATCAAAACGGTCTTTGAAATTTTATGGTAAACATTAGTTATATTTTGAGGAAATAGATCAGATTCTTTGGTGGCTGATTCTGTTTCACAATCGGTTTATCTCTATGTCTCACCTCACACATATAAAAACAAAATAAATTTTAGGGTTTAGCTTTGCCAAGTATTATTGATTATTATATAAGCACAGAAAAATCTTTTCTTTTTCCAAATCCACCACTATTTTTTCTTTTTCATATATCAGTTTTATCTACATTATTACGTGATAAAAAATAACTAGATGAAGATTTACTTTTTAATTTAAAATCAATTAACCATATTTTATCATATAAAAATTAATACAAAAATAATTTATATGTAATATTATTGTTTTCTTTATTATGCTTTTTCCCCAAATTGAAATATAAAATTTGGTATGTTTGTTTGGTTAGGTGTGAGATTCGGTGGAGGATAAAATTGGAATTGGAAAAATGGTATAAGATCATCCTTGGGAGAAATGTCTGTGGCTGACATTTTACATCATTGTACCTATAACAAGTCAGTGTTAGTTTGGTTGCAGATACGGTTTGGTCTTGTTGGTGTAACCACAACCTTTCGATTTAAAAACCAGCGGTCAGGATGAGACAATATTACAGCAACTCTGGTGGTGTTGTAAATGGAAGCAAATAGGTTTGCGGTCACTTTTCAAATGATTTTCAAATTTATATTTATACTAGATTTTATATAATTAATTAAATAAATTTTTTTTTTTTATAAACCCGATAATTATCTGTACTGCGACTCGAATCCAAGACTTTCTTAATATAGTTAATCTCATGATTAAAAGTAGGGATAAGTAAATCTAGGTACCCAGCCAATTCTAATGAATTATAATCGGAACTGAAATCGGTCGGTTCCTTGGATTTGGAACTGAAACAAGAACCGATCCGATTCTAGGTATTCGGTAAATTTACATATACGTCTGATAGTCTAAAAATGACAATTATACCCCTAAAAATTACAAGTACACTCCAATAGTTTATAAAAATTACAAATACATCCCAAGTACCCCGTCAGTTTCATCCCAGGTACCCGGACCTCAATTCTGATTCCCATTCCGATTCTTGAAGTGATGGAACTGGAACTGGACCTACACATGATCGGTTCCACAAAATTTGGAACCGAAATCGACCCTATGTGAACCGTTTTTTATTCTCTCCTTTACCTATGCTCATCCCTAGTTAAAAGGGCTTGTCATTCGAGGACAAAAAGGAGAGGTTAATTAAATGATTTTCATATTTGGTAAGTTGGTGAGTGAATGTTTTAATTAATTTGGCAATGCTATTTCTTAATTAATCTGGAGAGGCTAAGAAAATGATATTGATAGAGAAACACAGGGTGGAGAGGCTGAACCAGATCTTACCTACCAAAGTAGAGAACAATCTACATGTTGAGAAAAGAATCAAATAATTTAATAAGATAATTATAACCCACATTGGAATTAGATATTGAAGCCAATCCATGGAGTATCTCTGAATTTAATATAAGTTCGTTCGAGACTAGGAACAGGATAGGAGTAATGTATTATTCTATTTTAATAAAATATTTATTTATTTCTAAGTGACTTCAATTTGTCACTAAGTTTGTTTGACCCTCTTCACCAAGCCGTCAACCATCTATTATAAATAGAAATAGAAATATCAAGATTCATGTTCATATTTCCATTTCCAATCAAAAAATTTAAAACTAAATTCCCCTTATTTCTTATTTATCAAATTAAATGATATGCTAACAAACAAAA
>WYDK02000023.1:794610-804853 GCA_009867345.2 Toxicodendron radicans
AAAAACCACTTACATGCTAAAGACACCCATATCCTGATTTGTTCTAAGGGAAGGTCACTGTTCCAAGCATCCGACAAAGGAAGCTCACTGTTCCAAGCATTCCTGGTTTGAGGGCCGTTTTCCAATGAAGTTATCAATCTGCGAATAAGAGGCACTAGTTGCTCTTGTACGCCAATTGCATTCATTACCGAAAAGCTTCGTCCTGAATCCTTTTTAGCCGCCTTCTTGAACTCATCTCTCAAGTTCTCCAAAAACTGCTATGCACCCAGCTTCCCTAATCCCTCATCCACAATCATGAAATAAACATACCCATCTCCCATCAAAAACCCGTACGTCCTTTTACCTATGGTCTCAAAATACCACTTATGGAAAATGAGAGTCATTCGCAGACACAAGACAACCATAATCTCAATCTCATGATCTCTATTATGTGCATACAAAACCTGGTTACCCCTCGACACAGAACAATAATGAACAATATTCTAAATCGAACCCATTTACTGACGCCAAAACCACAACCAATCTACTGAAAAATCAAGTTCTCCATCAGATGACAAGGGCATACTACAAAAACAATGACATGCAATAGATTCAATAAAAGATTATACAATTACACAATGGCCTTTAAAGAATCATTTTTAAAAGCAAATTAAAAATTAAGATAAGAACAGACTTTCAAAGGGTTAAAATTAAACACAAAGTAAACCGATTGTATATATAAATTGCTTCTCTAACGCGGACGTATGAATTTTTTAAAAATCCAGATAATATTCATAAGCGTCAGCAAACCGTTCAACATGCGCATATGATAATTTTGTGTACTACGTGGTTATATAATCAAGTAGTTTTCTCTAAACACCTATTGGGAATCAAACCATGACCAACCTTTGAAGATTTAAATCCATGGCACACAATAACAAGCTCCTTTGAACTCGTTTCATGCAAGATACCCACAAGCTTCTCACCGTTGTTATTATGTATTATAACTCTCTGATGATAAAGCCCTGTAACAAAGCGAAAGTGTAGACATCTACAAAGCTTAATTTAGAGTTGTTTATCTGATAAACTCGAACTAAAGATGATTAAATTTTCATATATATCAAAAGGGTATTAATATATCGTTACTAGTATCAATTACGATCGTCAAGTTAAAGGGAACATTATGAATATACAACTGGCAAACCTCACCTGAGAGCTGAACTTTTCCTTGATGAGTCTGAGTGGAGCGAGTCATGGTCGAAACGCCAACTCACCTGACACTTGCTTAAGGAGAAACTTTGAAGAACAAACTAAGCAAATAAAGGTCCGACACAAGCCCCTTCCTAATCCTAACCTAAGTTATTTAGTTAAGTTCAGTTAATAATACATGTTCAAAACAAAAAAATAAAAAAAAAACAAAAAAATCCCTTTATTTTTTTTTAATTTAACATTTAAAAAAAACATGGATAATATAATAAATGATATGAGAATACTGTTTCTAGATAAAGGCATATTTAGGATTAACAGAATTTTACATCTTCAAATGTGTTCATACTATCATGTCATTGGATTAAATTTTTTCTATTATATCAATAAACTTATTTTTCTCAACATCATAAAATTTCAACTTTGTAACTTGAATATATGATGAAGATTCCATAATTTAATGTGAAAAAAATATTGTTTTTATTTAAAATGTTTAATCACCTTGAAAATGTGGAAACTCTTACAATTTTATTCATTTTTCTTAAAATAATAATAATTCACATTTCATTTCTGAATGAAAAACTAAAGGCATAACATGAACAATTAGTAGAAGAAGAAGATTCAGTGAGACAAGGGAATTATCTCATGCCTGTCTCACATACAAAATCACGGTAACAATAAACATAAAAATCTCTTCCTCCACAAAACGAGCAAAAATATTAATAAAATAAAAATAAATAAGAGCTTTACAACTAAACAGAAAAGAACCAAATTCTAAATTGAACATTATTTTGATTCTGAACCGTATAAGCAAAGAACAGTTGGGAAGAATACGTAAAATAGAGGAGACAGATTAAACATCCCAACGAGCTTAAAAATAACTAGTCAAGGTAAATGCTACTGCCATTAACTTCTTCTATAGCTTCTGTTCAATTTAGAAACACAGGTTATACATGAAATAGTCTACCAGATATGGAACTACAGTAGTTCTCGAACAAAAAGGCCACTGAGTAACTAAATTATGCACATTCAATTCAATAAATAGCCGAGGCCTTACCAGCCTCTCTCAGACTATGATCCCACAGGTGCAATGCCTTTGGCCTTAGCTGCAGCAGTTGCAGCTGCAGCTGCCGCGGCTGCTGCTGCAGCGGCTGATGCAGTTGGATTAGGAGTTGATGGAGGTTGCACTGGGTTGGATTGTGAACTGCTCTGTTGTGCAACTAACTGCTGAGGTTGCTGCTGCTGCTGTGAATTGACTTGGGCAAGTAGACTTTTGATCTGATTTCCAGTGAGTGTCTCGTGCTCAAGCAATGCATTAGCCAGTGCATGGAGCTCCTTGCTATGGGTGGTGAGAATAGTTTTTGCATTGTTATAAGCCCTTTCCAGAAAGTACTTCACTTCTTTCTCAATAAGGAGCCTAGTCTCTGTGCTCATGCTTTTACCATTGTCATCATAATTGTGAGTGACAACACCAACTTCTTTACTCATGCCATATTTTGTAACCATTGCTCTTGCAAGGTTAGTTGCTTGCTGTAGATCAGAAGATGCACCAGAAGTAACTTCACTTTCTCCAAAGATGAGCTCTTCTGCAACCCTTCCCCCCATGCAAACATCAAGCCGAGCAAGCATCTGTTTGAGGGAAATGCTTGTTTCATCCTTATCAGGCAATTGGGAAACCATGCCAAGGGACATTCCTCGGGGAACTATTGTTGCTTTGTGAACTGGAAGCGCCCCATCAGTATGGATGGCCACAAGGGCATGACCACCCTCATGGAAAGCTGTCAGTTTCCGTGATTCATCAGAAATGACAGCTGACTTGCGTTCACTTCCCATCATGATCTTGTCCTTTGCATACTCCAGATCAGCCATTGTCACAGCCTTGGCTCCATCCATTGCAGCCTTCAGTGCAGCAATATTGACTAGGTTTGCAAGATCAGCACCTGAGAACCCAGGAGTCCCTCTAGCAATGATCATCAAATCAACATCATCAGCCTTCAAGACCTGTAATTTAAAAAAAAAAATTAGGTATTTTAGCATATAGGTAGAGAATATCACTCAAAACTTATGATGGTAGTAGCACGAGTTGAAATATTTAGTACATCCAATGAGGAACTATCCCATGAAGGCTAATATTCTGGTCTGTAAGACCCATACCCATGCAAACCCGTGGCAAAGCCGGCAGGGTTACGATAAAAGTGCGATATAAGCATAGGCAAAATATCCTCACAAAAAACAGAACTATTATATGAATTTCATGGCTTAGTTTGATTATCATGGTCCAGCATTGGTTTAATTGTATGTCAGCTGGTAAAAGAAAAGGGAAGAAGTCACAATTCTGGAAAAAGTTTATCATCAATTGGATATAACACATCGCTAATAGAACAAATACTTCAGCCAGGACCATCAAGGTAGACATTCCAAAACCAAAGCATTGTCCAGGATCAGCAGAGCTGGTGATTGTCAACTTAGCCTAAGATTTCCAATACACCTTAAGAGTCTTTTTTCTCAGGAACAAAAAATACCTTTGACATGTGTGATTCCATAATCTGCCTTCGTCCTTCTACATCTGGATTCGGAACAACAATGTGGCGATCAAATCGTCCAGGTCTTACAAGCGCCTTGTCCAATGATTCTGGGAAATTAGTTGCAGCAATCACGATAATTCCTTCATTTTGTTTAAAGCCATCTAGCTCTACTAGCAACTGGTTCAAAGTCATCTTCATGTATTGTTGGTCCTTAGGATTACGGCTTCCACCTATAGCATCTATCTCATCAATAAATATTATACATGGTGACCGCTTCTTTGCTGCAGAAAAGAGATCTCTCACTCTCCGAGCTCCAACGCCAACAAACATCTCTTCAAACTCGCTGCCACTGCAGGAAAAGAAAGGAACCCCAGCTTCTCCAGCAATAGCTCTTGCCAACATGGTTTTTCCGGTGCCAGGTGGACCAACAAGCAAAACACCTTTTGGGAGCTTGCCACCTAAACGAGTGAAGCGCTGTAACAAGGAAAGCCAAAAACTCAAGGAATCAAAATCAACCTTCCTTTCGGTTAAGAAACATACTGAAAGAGGGAATGTCCAACATTTCAATCACAAATATCATAGATATTGCATCTTAATTTATGATTCTAGACCCATTCTATGCACTCAAATTGTCATATCTCCGAGAGAAGAGAGAAGGGTATATAAACAGAATTTCCATACTCGCTGAAGAATGATCAATTGCCTGATGTGACATTAGGACTGAACAATATTGTCAGCATCCAACATATTAAGGAAAATCAAAGATTTACAATTTTTTAAGCAAAGTTATCACTAAACAAACATCTCATTTCCAACATAGAAACTTCACTTCACTTCAGTGAAATCTCACCCACCAAGGATAAAAATAGCAGAAAACCTCTAACATATCAAAGATTGATCACATAGGTAGAATAAGCAACATGCTAGCCCAGTCAGAAGCAAGACAACCAAAGGGCCTAGTTTAACTCATTGATAACACCTAGATATGTATGCAACTACCAGCATAATTTCTCCATCATATAGACCCCAACATAATTTCTCTTCTAAGTGTGCAACTTGCACAACCATTTAAGAGTCACTGTCCCATAAACATTCACACAGAGATAGACTAACAGTAGTTCAATTGTATGCACTCACGCATACACAGAGAGATGATTATTAGTAATTTACCTTTGGATCTCGAAGATAGTGGACAATTTCTTCAAGCTCTTGTTTTGCCTCGTCAACACCCTTTACATCACTAAACTTTGTGTTAGATTCCATGCTAGGCTGCACTTCTTCATGCAAACCAAGTCCTAAAACATAGAGAATCGCGAATAAGAAGAACTGTGTTACATTAAATTCAATTTGAATCTGTCCCAGTGACCAATATCATAGTAAAACCAAAAGGTATCATTATATAGTTATACCTTTACTGATTCCTCTATCCTCAATAAGTGCTCCAACACCAGAAATCAATAGAAAACCCAGTGCAATTGTGCGAATTGTACGCCACAACTGCTCTTTAAAATGCCCTCCTTCAGCTGCCACCATGTGTATAGGAGCCCTGGCAGTTCCAAGAATACCATCTTTTGTTGATTTTCCCACATTCTTAAAAGCTGAAAAGGCTCCTATACTTTCTTCTTCCCTTGCTGAGTTGGCAATACCTACAAAAATCATAGAAACCTCTTGCTTAACAAATAAAAAATAAATAAACAACATCTGTAACAAAGCAAAAACACATTCAAAAATTTAAACAGATAAACTCAGTCCAGATTTCAAACTAGTAGGGATCCACTTTGCTCACTTTTTCGATATCAATACCAGCATGCCCACTTGGCAACATGCATATCAGAATCAGGAATGTGTTGTGAAACCCAAGGATAATATGCAAAATGATTTAAACATCTCATCTTCATTTTGCCCAACTTTGCACTCCATCAGTATATTCAATGCCCACAATAGTGATATACTTGTAAAATAAAAAAATTATTTTCCCACCCACCTCTTTGCAATGTCTTAAGCAGCTCACTGCCATCAAGCCTGTCAACTTTAACTAATGCTTTAACATATTCAGAGAGTGCTGCCAGGTTAGAATGTAATGACGGTTGGCTTTCAAACAGTCTAATCACTGCTTCAGGATCATTTCGACGGTAAAGTTCTCGAAGGTGGGCAACCTCAGTTGCCTCATCTGCATCACGTATTCTACGAGCAAAATTACCAGCATAACTTGCCTGAAACCTTCGTTGAGCACTGTTACCTGTAAAAAGAAGGAAAAGGAAAGTATTCTCATAACTGAAAACAAAGAAAAACAAAAAAGATTGCCTAATCTTTTGCTTCATGTAATGCCTATACAAAGTTCAAAGGCAAAAAAGAAAATGGAGCAACTCTTTCTGTTTTTAAGATATTTAGAAGCAGAACAGCAAACTATCAGAAAACTCCCAAAGCAACAAACTTCATCAAAACAAAGTAAGTAAGTCTTAACCAAATAACAACAACCTATTAACTATTAGAAAACAAAAACCAATAATAAAAGTGAGACAGATGTAAAACTTCTAGATGACATAGAAATGCATACCTCCAGCACCTCCAAACTTGTTGACAGGATAAGTTCTAACAAACAGATTTTTGACTTGACCCAACTCAGATCGATGCTTAGAAACCTAATGAAGCAAAATATGAAGTTCAATTGATGAAAAAAAGAAAGAGCACCGGAAAACACAGAATATCAATAAATCAGCTGTGAAACATGAATGTTCAATCAAGATTCAGCTCTAACAATATTTAGCCAAACACAGACTAATTCATATTAAATAAAGATACAATCTCAAACGAGACCTAATAAATATCTCCCTATCCTGTCCAAAATACATCAATATTTTATTCAGAATCCTACCTTAACACAGAGCTCTCGTTTTAATCAATAATGCAAATAGTTACAAATCAAATACACCTTAATTCAAAATTAGCCAAGATTACTAATTAGGGATTCGCTAAACAAATCGAATCCCCAGTTATATTAAACTTAGGGTTTCTGTAGTCCATCGAATTTACAAACTGTTTCATCAAAAATATATATTTTTTAAAAAGGAGCTATATAACCAGCTATAATTAATTTAAAAACAAATCAACTAAGGATATGAGCAACTGACATCTGTGATTAGGCGCCTCAAAGCCATAGCCTCTTCAGAGAGCACGATATGTATGATCTTAATTAAACAACCCTCCCTTCTCCTCTCGGTTTACCTTAAAAAAAATAGTAAATAGTTTCTCTTAAAAGTACATAATATATATGGTGCGTTTGGTTGGGAAGAAAATGAGGAAACGCGAGAAATAGACGAAGAGACTGGAGAGGGCGGGCGAGATAAGAGTTTGCGTTAAAAGACGTAGGTGTAAAAAAAAAAAATGGGCTGAACCCGGCGGGCTGCCAACGGGCAACCCGGCGGGCCTAAAGATAATAAATTCAAAAACCAATTTTACCCTCAAAATATAGCCGTTTTATAGTTGTTAGAGGACTTTTTTTGGTCATTTCCTTTTCCCTTTTTTTCTATAAATAGAACCTAAACTTATCATATTTACTCATATCTAAAATTATCTCATTTTCTTCAATTACTCTTGCTCTAAAAATCTCTCAAATCTCAGTTATTAATTTGCTCTCATTTTAATTTTTATTATTTTCTGCAATTTTCAATTCATATTTCCAAATTTCAATTATTCTTGTTTAATTCTTTTATATCAATTTTTTTATGGATAGATATTTACATAGTCCCACCATCAATTTCGATGATGATGAAAAAAATTATCCTACTCCCCATTCAAACAATATCGTTTTCCCATTCTTAGAATATGATACACCTCATAATATTCCCCCCCTTCCTCCCCATATTGCTACAACTCTCAATGGTTCTAAAGGATCTCGTTCTCGTAATCGTCGTTCTCGTTCAACTTCATCTACAGTAGAAGATAGTTCATCAACTAATACAGGTAATATTTGGCGTTATAATCCTGATATATGTAGGAAACAATTAGCTTTATATATTGCTATGACTGATCAACCTATTGATATGACTGAAAATAAATATTTTGAAAATTTTGTTAAAAAATCATTTTTACCAGAATTTAAAACTTTTTCTAAAACTTCAATTATGAATGAATTAATAAATATATTTAACAAAATGAAATTAGAATTAAAAAATAAAATACATAGTTCTCATGTTAGTGTGGCTCTAACAGCCGATATTTGGAGTGGTAGAGCTAAACAAAATTATATTTGTGTGACTAGTCATTATTTTGATAACGAATATAACTTAAATAAATCTTTATTAGGATTTAAATTAATGGATGTAAATCATAGTGGTGAACAAATTTATTTTAAAATTGTTGAAGTTTTAGAAGAATATAATTTGGTTAACAAAGTAATAAGTCTAACTTTAGATAATGCAAGTGTTAACAGTAGAGCTATAGATTTTTTTAAACAAAGTTTTCCTTTTTATGACAATTTAAAATATTTCCACCAACGTTGTGCATGTCACATTATTAATTTAATTGTGAAAAGTGGTATGAAAAGAATTATAAATAATATTGATAGAATTAGGAATTGTTTAGCTTGGATTACTAGTAGTAGTAGAAGAAATTCTGAATTTATAGATGCTTGTATAACTTCAAATTTGTCTCCTATAACTTTTGCATTAGACATGCCAGATATGTGGAATAGTACTTATTTAATGCTTGATTCATGTTTACCTTATGCAAATTTAATTAGTTATTTTGTAGTAAATAAGAAGTGTCCTCATATTTTGATAGAAAGTGATTGGCATATAGCTAAAATATTTCATTCTTTTCTTAAAAGTTTTTATGATGCCACTTTAAAACTTTCTGGTATATATTATCCTACTAGTCCATTGATATTACATACAATTATAAAAATTTCAAATTTATTTGCTCGAAACAGAAATAATGAAATTTTAGCGGGACCAATAGAAGCAATGGAATTTAAATTTAAAAAATATTGGAAACCTATTCCTTCTCTTTATTGTTTAGCTGTCATATTTGATCCTAGGATTAAATTAGAGGGTTTAGAAACAATTTTAGACATGTTAAGTGAACTTTTACTAGAAGAAGATTATGTCAATCAACTAGGACAAATAAGAGAGTGTCTTGGCGAGATATATTTGCAATATGAAAGCAGGTATGGGAACCAGCGAAAAGGTGCAATACATGAGGAAGAACTAGCAAAAGACACAAGTTCAACCTTCAACTTATGGAGTGCATTTAATAGGCGAAAGAAGACCCGATCCCAAAGCACAACCTCCTCCTCCTCTTCAGAAGCATTAACAACGAATATAATTTCCTCCCTGAAGAGTAATGAGCTTCACCAATATTTGGGAACCCCTGAATTGCTACCAAAAGATCCACAAGAAATTGCCAACTTTGATGTCTTAAATTATTGGAAAACCAGAAAAAATATTTTTCCGGTACTATCAAGACTTGCACTTGATGTTTTCTCTGTTCCTGTCTCTACCGTCTCATCAAAACAAATATTTAATGCAAGTGGAAAAATTTTATCAGAAAGGAAGGTTAAACTTTCACAAAAAATGATTGAAGTTCTCACATGTGTTGGAGATTGGGAACGGTCGCGCTATCAAAATCAATACGAGATTGTCGACGATACTTTAATAGAATCATTTCAATTTTGTAATTTAGATGATATAGATGAGGGAGGTCCTAGTGAACCCTCAAATTAGTTGTTTTGTAAATTGTAACTTTGTAATTTGTAAATTAACTGTCAATTATTGCACTCTTTTTTCCTTACCAAGTTTTTGTCCCAATTAAGTTTTTCTTGATAAGGTTTTTAATGAGACAATAATTGTTGTAATTTTCTATTTTATTTTTTGATAAATGAATAAATCTATTTTTTCATATCTTACAATTTAATTGTATTAAAATTAATTTAATTAAATTGATATTTAAAAAGTTAACTACAAAAAAATTACACAAAGGACAAAAACATTAAAAAAAAGTTAATTTTTTTTTAAAAATATTTCGTGAGCCAGTCCGGCCCGGACAGCAAAAAACCTGTCGGGCTCTGGTTACCGGGCTGGACTTTTAAAAAAAAAGTGCGGGCTGGGCCGCCTGCATTTCCACCTCTAGTTGATTATTGGAGTTTGTGCAATGTCGTTAATGCCCTTGTTTCGAAATAGGTATCAACAACGACAGGTTGATTTTTGAAGCAAACCCCCAATAGTAAAATCCTCTACAAAAAGTACGTGTGTGTCCAGTCCATGTTTCATGGTCCACCTCTAAATGCATCGGAAATTCATTTTAATGTAGGTGTGTGTCCAGTCCATGTCTTGGGCCCAACTTCCCGTTCTTGGGCTTGTTAGAAATTTGTTATCACTCACAAAAATTTCTTAATTAATTTGCCAACATAAAAAAAAAAAAAAAAAAAAAAAAAAAAAAAAAAAAAAACTCCCCCCAAAAATCTAAAAAAAAATTTTTTAATATTTTTTTTTTTTATTACCATCCAAATTTTTTAATATTCTTTTTTTATTTTT
>WYDK02000023.1:810363-821513 GCA_009867345.2 Toxicodendron radicans
CAAACGTGCCATGCGACTGTCCTTTGCTGAATTTTGGCCGAATCCAGTGACGACAATCCCTACTACCACCACCACCTACTGAATCACTGGAACCTCCTCTTCAAAAGCTTGATACTCCCTTACCCGAATTGACCACAAATCTTCACCGACACACACATGTGATTCTTTGTGGGTTTCTTTGATTTTGATTGAGATTTTTGGTTGATTGATGATATTGAAGTGTGGAGTGTTTTGTGTTTGATTTTGGGTGGCCAGCCAACCTTTACTGAATTTTCCCCCTTTGTGCTTGTCCACCAACTGCATTTCAATAAAATAATATTTAAGTATTTTGTAATTATTGTCAACCAAACATATTAATTATTTATTCAACCCACACAAATCAAACATAGTAATAATTAATACACATTAATCTTTAAGATTGTATATTCTACTAATAGTCTTATCTTTTTAGTAATAAAACATTGTCTAAACCAAATACATCATAAGTATAACTAATATGTTCCATGATCATGCAAATATTAACTTTTATTCAATTTAATTTAAGAGAAAACTTAAACTTATATCATTTATGTACCCTCTCAAACTCTATCGAAACTCAAACCGTGGTGGCTTTAATACCACATGTGTACTGCACAAGGCATTACATGAGCTAAAAAGAGTTAAAAGAATTCTTTTAAGGGTGCGTTCTTTTATGAATTTTATATTTTTGTTTTCTGAATTTATAAGAATATTAAAAATGTTCGGAAAATATAAAAAATGAAAATGTAGCTCGACATGTTTGTCTGAAAACAGTATTTGAAGACACAGAAAATGAAAATACGTTCAACATGTTTGTGTGAATAAACATTTTTATGTGTTATGGCATCGACTTAAACGCTACAATACTTACAACATAGGTAAAGATATTGTGAAACATAAAATTTACCTAAATATATTTATAAAAAAAAAATAATATTGTACTTACAAAGGCTCTATATAAAATGTTTCATATAAAGTAATGTGTCAAAATATGATTGGATAAACTAATATAAAAATTAATAATATTTTTATATGAATGATTTTTATATTAATTCATCTAATCATATTTTAACTCATTATTTTGTATAAAAGACTTTGTATATAGTCTTTGTATGTGTAGGATTACTCTTACAAAAAAATGCTAATACATATGAATACCTAAGGTATAACCGGATTTTTATATTCTTGAAGGTAAGAGGTCAAAATTTAGATGGATAGTTGAGCAATTTACATTCACGTTTTCACTTTTACATGTAATTTTTTTTAAATTAATTTATTATTAATTATTAAAGAAAGAAGAGTAAATAACTTATTCTCACCCGAGGTTTAGCGAAATCCTATTTGATACCTCTTATTGCATTTATTACAGATTTTCACCCTTAAATTATCATTGTTAATGAATTTTGACTCATGCCTTGTGTTATTACCATGTTGCCTTTAACGTTTTATATCACCCCACCCTACCACCAATCACCATCACCATCCAGCCACCACCATCATCCACCAAACCCACTCGATCGTCGTTCAGGCTTGATCTGGCTTAATTCCAGCGCCTATTTACCAATCCAACACCACCATCGGGACCTCTTATCTCCCTTTCCAAAACCCCTCCACTTCCAACAATTCTCCCTTTCCAAAACCCTTTCACTTTTGGCTCTAAGTCGCAGTCTATCAGGCCCAATTCATGAGGTTTTTTCGACTCCAAAATCCCACCACTCACCACTATTATCCCACTTCCTCCTGAACAAAACTCCTACTAGCATTGACCACTGTTGCTTCCCAATAGCCGGCTGCCACCTGCTACAATTCAAGACCAAACCACCTCATCCCAAACCACCACCACAACCGACCCTTCTTCTTTCCCAACACCAGCCAGCCAAACCACCACCATAGTCGACCCATATTCTTTCCTAACACAATCACGACAACGCACAACAATCAAAAAAATAAATCAAACAAATGAAAAATCAATTTCACAACCTAATCAAACTCCAATTCAACAACTAAAAAAAAAACCTCCAATCAAACCCAATTTCAACGGATTTCACAAAACCCATAGTTGAGTGGTGGGCGTGAATGATGGGCAATCTTGATTGAGAAGGTTGGGGGTTTTGAAGGGGAGATGCATGTGAGTACAAGGGTGGTGTCATTTGGGGTTGAGGCCAGTGACACTACCAGATGGTGTCGGTGTTTTGGTGGAGATGACGAGGGGAAACAGTTGGTGGAGAGAAGAGAAGAAGAAACAAAAAAGAAAAAGAGGAGAAGAAAAAATGGGAATGGAAGAGAAAAAAAATATCTATTTTACCCTTCCAATGTTAAAATAAAAGTGATGGAGTTATTTGAAGATAGATAATTTAGAATAAATCAAACCAAGTATATCAAAGTTGGTATTTCCCAAACCGCGGGTGAGAATACATTATTTACTCAAGAAATAAAAACTAACCGTATCCCGAAGTGACCCTACCGTGGGGCTCCCACGCCTTCCCTCCCTAGTCCCTGCTCTTTCTATACCCCGTTGTATTACATTTCTTTTCTTCTTCTAGAAGTAACTCGAATCGCTATTATATCTCCACTGGCTCTTACAAATCATCATTCTAATTTCATATCTCCACCAATCCCCACTCATGCAAGAAACGGAGCTTCACGATTTGTCCGACGATGCTGATTATGCCGCCTCTATGGAGCAAGTAAGCAATTTACATTTACCCTTTACATGCTTTTCTCCTTTTTTGCTTCTTTCGATCGGATTGAATTCACTCATGATGTTAACGGAGATTCCGTCAAATTAATTTTAGGTTTTTTTTTTTTTTTTTTTTAAATTAGGGATCATCAAGCATGATGAGGACCGATAGCAGAAAGACTAGTTCGTCCAGTGAACCCGACGGTGCCGAAGTGGTTTATTTGAAAGATAACGTTACAATTCACCCCACTCAGTTTGCATCTGAAAGAATTAGCGGAAGATTGAAGCTAATTAAACAAGGCTCCTCTCTCTTTATGGTAAACATTAATTTTAATTATCCATTCTTTTTGTATCTATTATCATTTTCTTTTTAGAAAATTCCGATATCTATTAGCTGTTTTTTTTTTCTGTATCTATTATCATTTTCTATACAGTAATTCTATAACTCTATTTTGTTGGCTGTGGTAATAGACCTGGATTCCGTACAAAGGACCAAACTCAAATGCGAAGTTATCTGAGAAAGGTTTTTAGCTTTGGACTTGCTATGGTTATATGGAATACTGGAGGTGTAACTGTTTAGAAATGCTGAATTATTGTCATGTGTTTTTTTTTTGTTCCTTATGTAGATAGGAATTTGTACACCATAAGGGCGGTGCCTTTTACGGATGTGCGGTCCATTCGCAGACACAATCCAGCTATTGGGTGGCAATATATAATTGTTGTTTTATCATCAGGTAGTCAATTTGGGTTAACCAGAAAATTTTTTATGGTGTTTATGAATTGCTGCTTGTGCGCTTATATTTGGAGTTAATTATCTTTTTCAAAATTGTGATCTGCAATATTCCTTGTTATGTATTTATATACATGATCTAAACGGGAAATCTTTTTGCAGGCCTTGCTTATCCTCCACTTTACTTCTACAATGGTGGAGTTAGAGAGTTCCTTGCTACTGCAAAGCAACATGTTGTTCTTGTGAGGTCGGTAATTGTTTATTTTATTTCTCACCTTCTCTTAGTCAGTACTTAGGGTTTTAATTTTTGTAACCTTATTTATCTTAGGCTCATGATGCCACTCTTGCAACTTTCTTATTTCACATACTATTTCAGGTCAGCAGATGATGCAAATGTATTTCTTGTCAATGATTTTCAAAGTCCTCTGCAGGTATGTATCACACTAGTTTACTTTGGTTGAAGATCAATAACGCTTCTTCCATTTATTGGTCCAATATATTTCTCTATAGCAGCATTTCCTGTATTTGGAGTTGAAAATTTGTTACTTGGAGGATGTTAGGAATCCCACATTGGAAGAGAAATGGGTGGACATGTGGGTTATAAGGATTTGGACACCCTTCCTTGGTAAGCCGGTTTTCCAAGGTGAGTTCTACCCAAGCCCAATAAGACCCATTGTCCAACCCAATTATTTGAAATATTGAAGTGGGTTCGTATCAAATGATATCAGAGCCATGGTCTTGCGCCTACGTGGCCATGCCTGTGTGGCAGACTGACCTTGGGCCCGGGCTGGTACCCCGAGAAAGGGCATGGAGGCTCGAGGTAAGGGAATCCACGAAGTCACCTAAGGGGTAAAGAGGCTGACGTGGACGTCGGTTGCGGAAGTGTGATGGTATGCTAGGAATTCCACATTGGAAGGAAAATGGGTGGGCATGTGAGTTATAAGAGCTTGGGCACCCTCCCTTGGCAAGCCGATTTTCCAAGAAGAGTTCTATCCAAGCCCAATAAGACCCATTATCTAGCCAAATTATGTGAAATATTAGATGAGTTCCTATCAAAGGACCAAGGGTGTGACTTTAATAGCAAAAATCTAGCTTTTATTGAATATTTTTCTGGATCAAGTTTTGTGTAAAACTTGCACCTACTGGGTCACTTACTTCCATGATAAATCTTATGTAGACTTTGAAAAAAAAAATCAGAACTAGAAATTTAAATTACCTGTTTCTGGGCATATTCTCTTAGTGTTGATCTTCAAGTGACATGATTTATTGGTGAAGATATATTGATCTAGATATTCAGAACGTACATAATTTATTTGATCGATGTTGTTTCCTGTTTGTTTGGTGTGATTAACTTTGAATGTTTTAATCACTTGCAACAGAAAACTTTATCTTCTTTGGAGCTGCCTAGGGTGGTTACTGTAGCAAGTGGGCCATCAACACCTGATTCAGTCGATGGCTGTCTTTTAAATGAAAACCAAGAGAGGACCTATGGGGCAGTTGGTCAGCTGAGTTCTAGTATTTCTCGGTACAATGGGAGACAGAGGCAAAAGGGTCATGATCCTTCTCGAGACATCTCAATTCAAGTATTGGAAAAATTCTCTCTGGTGACCAAATTTGCCCGGGAAACAACTTCTCAACTATTTCGTGAAAACCATAGTAATGGTTTTGGTCCTTTTGAGAGGAAATTTGACAACCAGTCTGTCCAAAATTACAATCACGAAGCATCCTATGACACAGTGAAAGATAGCGATGCAGAGAATGTTTGTGACGAAATTCCAGTACCTTCAGATCCTCTCAAGGTAATGTTTTACTTTTTTGGCAATTTTGTGAGCTATTAGAATCTCAGTTTAAGTTGTGACTCTTTCAATAAGATTAACTGTCTTGATGTATGCTACTAGTAAATAATACTACCTGCTTGTGTAGGGTTTGAATGTGTGATGTACTATCAGTCACTGGGTTGTAATTCAATATTATTGTTTGTAAATTTTAATTTAGTTGCATCCTACCGTTGATTATTGACCATAATAGGTTATTATATTCATCATTATTATCAACAGACAGGTCACTACAATGATTTTTAGATTTTTATGTTGATTGGATGTTGGTGGTCTATTTAGTGGTTAGGTGGATTTGGTCTTTGGGCAAACAGCTTTACTAGTGCAGTTGGAATTACATTACTGTTCTGAACCAAGCATGTTCTATGTTAACCGTTAATAAATTAGCATGCATGTTATGCATCAGACATTTTTGGACATACTAGAATTCTTTTTATCTTTCTACATGCAATCAACATAAGATGCATCCGGTCAGCTGTTGAACAAAGATGAATCGAAAACAGGAATCTAAGCAAAAGATAGTTTTTTTGGATACCAGATAATTTCTGGAAACTTCTGTGGGTCTTGAACTTTATTTCCTCCACTTATGCCACATTACTTTAGGCTTACAAATTATTTAATACCTTGAAGTTTGGTTCAGAGCATTATCATCTTGGCTTAAATCAGGCTAGTTATGCTGCTATAGTTGGAAAATGAAAAAGATTAATTTTTTTTTTCTGAGGCCATCTGATGCAGACCTGTATTTTAAACATAAAATTCCATCTAGGAAACGAAATAATGATGAAGAAGCTGCCACCAGTGTGGGAACTTTTGAGCTAATCAATTATTAGGAAGTATAGACAGGAGCTTTATGTTTCATTTTAGTTTATGAGTTTGTTTCTCGCACTCTTTCTGAAGTATGACCAGTTCATACTACATATGCAGTGGGAGATGACCCAATAGTATTTTGGTTATGAATTTCCATGGATATATGTGTGTAAATTGTTTTTATATAATCTATACAACATGTTTGCTTTATCACAAAGGTATTGACCAAAGATCGATGTGTTCTATAACATATGAATGCTCTATTGTATACTAGAGCAAGTGTAACATATCATCATTCAAGATCCTTCACACATCTAGTTGGAATAACGAAATGTTAATGATCTTGGATGACTGTTACCTTCTGAATTCTTTGCTTTTAGCGTTTTGGATTGACATTATTGCATCTTTGCCATGTTATTACGTTTTTTGACTCCTAAATGCGTGCAGCAGTCAAATAAACGTCAAACTTTCGATTGATATACTAGAGTATGTAACATACCATCATTATTATAGTCCTTCACATATTTAGTTGGAATAACAAAGTGTTAATGATCTTGGATGACTGTTACCTCCTGAATTCTTTGTTTTTAGTGTTTTGGATTGACATAATTGCATCTTTGCCATGATATTACATTTTTTGACTCCTAAATGTGTGTATCAGTTACAATAAAGGTCAAACTTTCAATCGATTTTTCTGTAAGGTAATTAACTAAGATTTTTTGAATGCTTCATATGGCCAATTGAAGCTGTGCTTTGTCATCTTTTTCTGGAATCCTTGAAACTACTGATTCATTTATTTGACGTCTGTGTCTTTATTTATTTTTCTTAACGGTCAACATTAAATTAATTCACATTTATTGTTTTCTGCAGTTGGATAAAGAAACACTAGTGTGGGGAAAACCCCGACAGCCACCCTTTGGGCCTGAAGAGGTAAGGGCTATCTTTTTTTCAAATAAGTCTTTCATCCAGTTTTTAATTCTAGATGATAGACCTATTACATTTTAAGTCTATCTTGGTCATATACTCTTTTATCTTTCGAAAGGATTTTGACTCCTGCTGCGATTTTGTTTTAATCGAACTTGTTTCCTGAAACAGTTCCAAACTTGTTTTTATTTGGTTTGTTTTCATGGATGTCTAAATTATGGTTTTAAAATCCTGTACACCGTACTCTATATATATATGGGACAAGATCAAATTAGATCTGGTGTAAAATTTTCTCAATTTACTTGGCTCAATATCTTATCATTGGGTTTAAGATTCAGCCACCCGTAGGGCCTGAAGAGGTAAGGGCTATCTTTTTTTCAAATAAGTCTTTCATCCAGTTTTTAATTCTAGCCGATAGACCTATTAAATTTTAAGTCTTTCTTGGTCATATACTCTTTTATCTTTCAAAAGGATTTTGACTCCTGGTGGGATTTTGTTTTAATCGAACTTGTTTCCCGAAACAGTTCCAAACTTGTTTTTATTTGGTTGTTTTTCATGGATGTCTAAATTATGGTTTTAAAATCCTGTACACCCTATTCTATATATATGGGGACAAGATCAAATTAGATCTGGTGTTAAAATTTTCTCAATTTACTTGGCTCAATTTCTTATCATTGGGTTTAAGATTCAGAAATCCATTAGTATGATATAATGAGAAAACTAGAGTTATGTGATCAAAATTGTATTTAAAAATGAAAAGTTCACTATAAGTGAAAAAGTAAGTTCGCACAACAGAGCTGGAGTTATTTGACGGTTCCACCCCCGATAAAATAGAACTGATAACATAATGTGTATTTCCCCTTAATGCGCGGAAGCTTCCCAACAAATAATTTTTTGTAGTAGCTTTCTCGTATATGCTTTCTTTCAAGGACTTGTATTTCTGGATATTTATATACACACGATTGCTGCTATGGTGAATATGTGCAGTGGGCAACCTTTTTGGACAACGAAGGTCGAGTTATGGATTCAAAAGCTTTAAGAAAGAGAATTTTCTATGGAGGAATTGAACACAAATTACGCAGAGAGGTTTGTATTTGTAGTATGCAAGGAAAACTGTGCAAGTATTATTTATTTGGTTAGATATGCTTCTTGTTCATAGAAGCTCTTGATTTTATATGTAGGTCTGGGCATTTTTACTGGGATACCATGCATATGATTCAACATATGCAGAGAGGGAGTATTTTAAGTCCATTAAAAAGTCAGAGTATGAGACCATAAAACACCAGTGGCAGGTTTGCTCTAAATATTTTTTGTTATATTGTTGTGGATTTCTCCATCCTTCAGTACTTCCTAATGCTGGCATGTTTGTGTCTGCTGTTGTGTTTCTAGATCTCCCCCTTGCATCAGCAGGAACTTCAGATTGTCTTGCTTTGTTCTCATATAGTTGTTTAACATAATTTCATTCATTAATTACTCTTATCATTGCTGATTATGTGTGTAGCTTTGGAGCCTATATAGTTAGCCATGTTTTCACCTTGTATCTAATTATCACAAATGCATTGCTAGAGAGATAGAAAGTGGTGCATTGCTTTTAAGGTAATAAAATTGTTTTGAGGCTCAACTGATGAGGCTTTTTTATAGGTTACAAATGAGCTGAGTTTATCATATCCCTCAAACTTCATGATAAGAAGCTTGGTGGTTTACCATGATTTGTTAGCAAAGAAATAGTGGCTTGAACTTTACTCGAGGCTTAATAACTTATGTGCTCAAACTTGAGCGGTTTAAAGTGAAGCTTGGTTGCTCAAAAAGAGTCAATAAAAAGATTTCATCTCATATATTTATATTAATTATTTAAGTTATCCTCTAGGCTTGATTTAGAATTTAATTGTATATTGTCAAGCTTGAACCCCAGTGCCTATTTGCATACTAGTGTCTGTAAGCACAACAATTTCGCATGCATTCCATAACACATATACTAACACTAGGGTTAAATACCTATAAAATATGGTAAAAAGGCCTTGCAGTCTCTCCAACAGTATGACTTTTCTCTAGAAAATTAATTTGAATCATGTTGACTGACCTTTTAGTTTTAGTTATTAAATGATCTTGATCAGGCCACTGACTTTTACTTTTGTGCATGCCTGTGTGTATTCAATAAACCCAGTAAGTTGAACTATTTTCTTTTTAATATTTATAAAACTGGTCAATTGTCTTGGTGTTAGTTCTTTTCCTAACTAGAATGTTAATGTTAGTTGACCATGGACAAATTTAGTTGAACAAATTTAACTGGGGCCTTATTCCATTAAAAAACCCAGCATGGTCTCGATTGCTCCCCATTTGCAGATTGAATCACTAGAGACATCTGCCCAATGGCTCTGTGCTTTTATCATCATGGTTTCTAGGATATCTTTTCTTAAAGGCTTAATACATACATGTATAAATTTTCTTCTGCAGAGTATTTCAACTGAACAGGCAAAAAGGTTTACAAAATTCAGGGAGAGGAAAGGACTTATTGATAAAGATGTGGTATGTGTGAAACCAGCGCAACTTGTTTTTCGAAACCTGGGTATAATGACTTTGTGAAGGAATTTTTTCATGCTATTGATTGTGTTTTCATTTGTTTCTAGGTAAGGACTGATAGGTCACTCCCTTTCTATGATGGGGATGATAATCCAAATGTGAATATTCTACGTGATATTCTATTGACGTACTCCTTCTACAACTTTGATCTTGGTTACTGTCAGGTAATTACTTCTTTCATGTAGTGGTTTTTCTTGTCTTTGCTGCCAGTTGCATGGAAAATTTGAATTTATGATTATGCAGGGTCATTAAGCTAACGTTATTAGAGAAGACTGATTCAGAAGTATTTTAGAAAAATGAAGCAATATATGCTTATAAACAAGTAATTGATTCTGATAGTGGCATGTACACATTTTGAAGACATGTAGGAAATTTTTTGCTTGCCATTTGAAAAATATTTTATTGTAAGAAAACAGGTCATGTGAAGCATCCTTATGTTCACATGTTGCATTGAAATCCATGTATAGATGTGTGAAAGAGGGGTGAGTTTTCGGCTTAATTATTCGGAGCTACCTTCCAATGTACCTAGTCTCTCTGTGATGTGATGATACAAAGACACGGTGTCGGTGCTATTATTATTAATTTCATTAACACTTATGTTAAAGTTGTCTTATGGCTTTGTGGTTATGTTTGGTTTGGCTGTGTGAACTAGTAGTTATCGTATTGCTTGTTCCTATGTATAGTGCATAAATGATAGTTCTTTTGTCCTGCTTGTTTTGTGGTTTGGATCTGTTCTCTTCATGACTGCATGTTATAATTGTTGTTTGATTGTCTTACAGGGTATGAGTGATCTTCTTTCCCCCATTTTGTTTGTAATGGAAGATGAGTCAGAATCATTTTGGATGTTTGTGGCGCTGATGGAACGTCTTGGACCCAATTTTAATCGTGACCAAAATGGAATGCACACTCAACTTTTTGCATTGTCTAAGGTTCTCTCTTCATCTCTCAGATGACTTGAAAGTCATGCTTTACTAATAGAAATGTGCATTTAATCTCTTTCATTATTTTAGTTTAATTTCTTTTTACCAATTTCAACATGATATTGTGTGTGTGTGTGTATATAGATATTTTACAATGTCATAGGTTTCTATTTTGACAGTGCCATTTGCAGCCAAATCTTTAGCCTCTTCAATGTCTTAATTGTAGCCTTCTGGTTAAGGAATCTATGTATAATTGCATGTCACCTGCTCGTTTAGCTGGAAATTTTTCAGAAGTTAAATTAGGTGAAATCATTCTTGATTTTTGTAACGCTCAATTGCTTGCAATGAAAAACTGTTAAAGAGAAAGGTTCTAAACATAGAAAAATGTTTAAGATGGTAAATGAAGTTCTTCAAGCTTCACAATAAAGATGTACCTTCATACTTCTACATGGAGTGAATACTACTCTTCTGGATGTGATATCTTGCTGAGATCATGATGATGTTACTTCTGCAAATTTCATGTTAGTTTACTTCTTATTTTTTTATAATAATTTTCATGTTACTGAAATCAAGGCTTAGTATAACTAATGTGTAAATGGTATTTAATCATTAATTGTTGGTGGTTTATTTATTATTTGTTAATGGCCTGTTCTATT
>WYDK02000023.1:891719-903463 GCA_009867345.2 Toxicodendron radicans
GATTTCAGTTCTGGTTCCACTCATGTAGGAACCTAGAACCGGAACCGGAACTGGAACCAGAATCGAAACCGGAACCAGAACTGGGACTTAAATGAAATGCCAGGAAAATATGGGGTGTAATTAATATTTTACGGTATAAATTAAAAAAAAATGCCATTCCATAAAATTAATATTTCGTTTAGCAAACTGAATCTTGACTTCTTTTCCATTTTTTTTAAATCTTAATTGAATCTAACTTCCTGCTCCATTTTCTTCGAATCTTCGGCTTTCCAATCTTCGGTTGCCAATCAATTTACTCCGGCGAAGGTATTTCCCACTTTAGGGTTTTGAAATTCTTTGATTTAGGGTTTTCAATTGATTTGATTTAGGAATTTTGTGCAGCTTAGGTTTAATTTTAAGGATTGATTTGATTTAGGGTTTTCAATTGATTTGATTTGATACTAAAATCACTATTTTATTTGCTTTTGTTCAGATTTCGTGCAGTTCAGCTTTGTTATTTCATCTTTTATTGGCTTTGTTCTTCATTTTTTTTGCCAAAGAGCCATATTATTTGCAAGGGAGGGACAAAAGACAGGCTATCTAACGTTAATTTAAAGTTTTACATTAGACAAGTTGTTAGTTCTTGGAGGAAGCCACTGCGAACTTGAATTTTGTAAAAGGAAAATGCACCATGTTTGTTATGAAGAATACATGAATGCATAATTTCTTGTCTAACTGGAATAATAGCAGATAATATTGAGTTCATATCTTAATATTATTATTTCTTTACTACATTAATGGTCTTTATGATCTAATTGATGCTATTCTGGAGAGTTTCTATGGGTTGATGGTAATCTACCACTATTATGCTCTTGCATTCAATCACTATGACAGTTCTCAAATTTTTAGAAGGAAGAGTATCAGTATTATCGTAGAATTTGTGTTTTGGGTCCATAAAATTTCAGGATACTGCTTTGTTGTTCCTCAAAATTAGGAACCGATTCTAGTTCCGGTTCCAAAAATTAGGAACCGGTCGGTTCCAGTTCTGGTTTCGGTTCTGGTTTCGGTTCCTCAAAAGAGCACAAGGTACCCGGACCTGCTCACCCCTAAATACAACTTATCACAGCTCGACCAAGATGACCCCTTTTCGGGCCTTGTATGGTTGCGACCCACCCCTCACTCCTATTTAAGTACACTGATCTTCCTTCTACTGTGGATTATGTCAACCGCCAAATAACAAAAAAAATGCCATTTTAGAAGAGCTCAAGCCCAACTTGGTAGTGGCACAAGAACATATGAAGGAGCAAACAGATTTGCACAGACGTGATGGGCAATTCTAGCCAGGGGACTTCGTGTTTCTCAAGTTATAACCTTACAAGTTCAAGTCCTTAGCTACCAAACTGAATGAGAAGCTTCGGTCTAGGTTTTATGGGCCAAACATGGTGGTTGAGAGAGTTGCTCAGGTAGTCTACAGGGTGGGTCTTCCCCTAGCAATTCGCATTCACCCTGTGTTGCATGTGTCTCAACTCAAGAAGAGCTTGCATAGCTCAGTCCATATTCAACTCATCCCTTCATTTCTTACCAAGGAATTAGAACTCCAAGTTCAACAAGCCTCAATCCTAACTGTTCGAACCTTAATGGATGGCACATTCAAAGTCCTGATTCAGTGGCAGGATCTACCTTCGTTCGAAGCTACTTGGGAATCTTATGATGTGATTGCGCAACAATTCCCACACTTCCACCTTGAAGACAAGGTGGCTCTTCAAGGAGGGGGTATTGATAAGCCTCTCATCACTAAAGTGTACTCCAAGAAAGTGAGGAATGTTAACAGTGCCAACATGAGAACATGAGGGAATTAGTTAGAATGGATTTTTAAGTGGCACTCCTTAGGAATCCTTATAGTAGGGACAATGAGTATGTATATTGGGGCAGTGTCATTCGTTTGGAATAGGTTGTTATTCATAATGTTGTTGGGAGGCTCTAGCACCTCAAATAGTTAGACTTATCTATTTTTTTTTTTCTTTCCCTTTCTTTTTCTCTTCTTCCTTGTAGCTTCATCTATATTGTTGGATTAAAACTCTTATGCGCTGATTTCCATTTCCAATTAATACGATATCAGATTGTTATTTTAATTGTTTTAAAGTAAATTGTCTTGTTGTGGAATTGCTGGGTTGGTTCATATCTTATTTATGCTTTAGAGTTGTTACCACATCCTTGAACTTGTGGATACGTAATAACTCGCCATCTTGGACACATTCTTGTTAAAACCAAAATATTTATAAATTCTCAAGTATGTTTAGAGCTTCTTGATATGAAACTATGTCTATTTCTTTTATTAATGTCTACACACTGGATTTGACATGTTCAGTTAATTAATTATTACTGTAGTGCATATTTTGTCTCTATACCATCTGCACTAAGGATAATTAAGTCAAAATAATATTTTTTTTTTTGTAGCTCACTGTTATAGAGAGTTTATTCTATTAGGTTATAACCCTTTTATTTTATCTTAATAAGCCATGTATTAATTTGGGCCGCTGGGATTGTTTGTCTTTCAAAACCGATCTGTTGTTACGTTCTCATGAGTCATGAGTCATGATTACCCGCCAACTTCATACTAAAACCCTTCAAGGACTAGCCAAACAACGGTCGACAAACTTTAAATACATCCACTCGTCGAACCATGTACATCAAGTGTTTGACAAAAGCTCCCTTCGAAATGTTTTGCCCATTAATTCTTCCATGCTCAATTCTATGCGCAAAAAAAGTCCCTTTCAATCTCTCGAAATCTTCAGAAGGCATCTGCAGTTGGGTTTTCTCTACGATATTGATGAAGTTACAATTGCACTTGCTCTCAAGGCTTGTTGCGGAGACCAAAAACCAGGGTGCCAAATCCACGGGTTTGCTATTACTTCTGGGTTCATTTCTTATATTACGGTTTCAAATTCATTGATGAATATGTACTCTAAATCTGGTCAACTTGATAGGGCTTTATGTATATTTAACAACTTGAATAATCCTGATATTGTTTCGTGGAATACTATTCTTTCGGGGCTTCAACAAAATGAGGATGCATTGCGATTTGCTCTTAGAATGAATTTATATGGGGTTGTTTTTGATGCAGTGACTTATACTACTATTCTTGGGGTTTGTTTGGACCAGCGGGGTTTTTTATTTGGGTTGCAATTGCATTCTCTCATAGTCAAGTTTGGATTAGATAGTGAAAATTTTGTAGGTAATGCTCTTATAACCTTGTACTCAAGATGGGGGCATTTAGTCGAGGCTAGGAGCGTGTTTGATGCAATGCCAAATAAGGATTTGGTATCGTGGAATGCTATGATATCAGGGTACACCCAGGAAGGGAACTATGGGTTGGAAGCTATTTGGGCATTTATTGATATGGTGAGAGAAGGGATAAGGCTTGATCATGTCTCATTCACTAGTGCAGTTTCAGCTTGTGGTCATGAAAGAAACTTACAGCTAGGGAGACAGATACATGGTTTGACTATAAAAACAGGAAATGGAACACATCTTTCAGTTGGAAATGTTTTGATCTCAACATACTCAAAATGTGAGGCAATTGAAGATGCAAAGTTGGTATTTGACGGGATGGATGAACGTAATGTAGTTTCTTGGACCACAATGATTTCAATGAATGATGTAGATGCTGTGTTTCTCTTTAAGGAGATGAGAATAGATGGGGTTGGTCCAAATGATGTCACATTTATTGGGCTAATCCATGCCATAACGGTTAGGTATTTAGCTAAAGAAGGGCAAATGATTCACGGGTTTTGTATAAAGACTGGCTTTGTGTTTGAATCAACTGTTTGTAATAGCCTTATCACCATGTATGCTAAGTTTCAGTCCATGCAAGACTCAAAGAAGGTTTTTGAGGAGCTTAACTACAGAGAAATTTTATCGTGGAATGCTTTAATCTCAGGGTATGATCAAAATGGATTGTATCAAGCAGCCTTATTAACATTTTTATTGGCAAGTTCTGAATCTAAGCCAAACCAATACACATTTGGTAGTGTCTTGAGTGCTATTGGTGCTGCAGAGGATATATCTCTTAAACATGGGCAGCGGTGCCACTCTCATATAATAAAGCTTGGGTTGAATACTGATCCAGTTGTTTCTGGTGCTCTCCTTGACATGTATGCAAAGCGTGGGAGCATTTGTGAGTCCCAAAGAGTTTTCAGTGAGACGCCTCAAAAGAGTCAATTTGCTTGGACAGCAATAATCTCTGCCCATGCAAGACATGGAGACTATGAATCAGTGATGAATTGGTTTAAGAAGATGGAGAAGGAAGGGGTCAGACCTGATTCAATCACCTTCCTTTCTGTACTAACTGCTAGTGGTAGAAAAGGGATGGTTGATATTGGCCTTCAGCTCTTTGACTCAATGGTGAAAGATTATGAGATTCAGCCATCTCCAGAACATTATTCCTGTATGGTAGATATGTTGGGCCGTGCTGGGAGACTCAAGGAGGCAGAGGAGCTGATGGGTCGCATTCCTGGAGGACCGGGGATGTCTATGTTGCAAAGCCTGCTAGGGGCTTGTAGGATACATGGGAATGTGGAGATGGGTGAGAGGGTGGCAGACGTTTTGTTGAGAATGGAGCCCATGGAGTCAGGTGCATATGTGTTGATGTCTAATTTGTATGCTGAGAAAGGTGACTGGGAAAAGGTTGCAAAAATAAGGAAAGGGATGAGGGAGAGAGGAGTAAAGAAGGAGGTGGGGTTTAGTTGGGTGGATGTGGGTGATCTTGATAGTTTGCATGGGTTTTCATCAGGTGACAAGTCTCACCAACGATACGAGGAGATTTGTAGAATGGCACAAAGCCTGGGATCAGAAATGAAATATTTAAGAGAGAAAAAGAGAGCATCTTCAATATATTTTCATTTAGAAGAGAGACTTTAGAGATCTGACGGTTGTATACTTATCCCAAAAAGAGGGGAACATTTCTCTCATTGAATTGATTTGATTTGGTTTATTTGTTTGATAAATGAAATGTACTCAAAACTACATAAGCAGATGTCAATCAGCTACATCAGCAACAAGGCCTAAATCCAGAACAACTAAGTACATAATCCATAGTACAATCTATATTCTATAAGCAAACAAATAAAACGTACAAATTTTAACTAAAATTTCCAGTCGGCATAAGGGTCACAGTAACCAGGCTTTCTTTGAATTTCCTCCACTCGAAACACATAATCTGTACTACAAATCCTTTGATTTGAGTTGCCTGCCGCTATAAATTTCCAGTCGGAACACGTATGTGGTCACTGGTTTGCTTGAGCGTTTACAAAATGAAAGGCCCAATGTGAGACAAGATTAAAGTGAGGGCTGTGGGTGGCATGGCTCCAAATACAAGTACTACAAATCATACTACCATGTAGTCTTACTCTTACCAACAGAGTTGTTTGCTCCAGTTCCTTTACCACACCATACACCCTGTCACCCAAACTTTATAAAACCCAGGAAGAGGATATATGAATTTGAATTTTGAAACATCCATCATATTGAGAACTCAAAAAGAGGTAAATTCCGGTTGCAATTTCAGAATTTTTTTAACCAAAAGTAGCACATTTCGAACAAGGTTTTGGCGTCAAAAACTATTAATTATTGCTAACCTTTTATGGAAGATATCTTCTTGTGGAAACCAAATCGTCGAGCACACCTAAATGGTCACAGTTTTCTTGACATTTTACATTTAGATTTTACTTGAAGTCTTGGGTTTCACTGGTATCTAAGATACTAATGGTGATGATATCGTTTGTAGAATTCTTGAGATTTTTGATTGGTAACAATGATTTGTAGCTAAAATGCTAAGCACATGGTCGAGAAAGTAAATTCATTATGAATTTGCAAAATAAAAGCATTCACAGTTCCAAAGCAACACGTACGCAGGCAGGCATAAAAACATAAGAAATGTTTTGGACCCCATGAGCAGAAGCTGCCCATGACAGTATGTCTTAAACAATCCCCATTTAGAGAACAGAAGAAGATGAGATGCAGTTCCTCAGTATATGCATCCATATCCCCGTTAAATTCAGTTCACTTTTAACTGAAATTTATGGTTTGAATGTTTCTCAAATGAGCTTTGGTTTTCTATATTGTATTGTGGAGTTGTCAGGTTGGCCATCTTTTGCTCAGTCTATTCTATACATTATTGAAAGGCTGAAATTAAGTTTTGCAGTTTTCTGTCGATTTCGTGGTTTCTCCTACCAATATCTTTTCTCTTTTTCTTATTGCTCTGTTTGATTTTCACCAACACCCTTTTGCCTCAATTTGCTTCCTTTATAATATTAAATATATATGTAATCATCATATATGTAAGAAAGTAATTACAATCTGAACCATTTTAGTGTAAAAAGAAGAATAATTGAGGCAATATTTAGTAACTGTAGAAGATTTGCTGTGATGATAAGAAAAATATAAAGAAATCTGAAGAAGAAAGGTTGATGGATTTGGCTTGACATGGGGAGAAGAATGTATGGGGCAAGTGATGGAGGATTGAGTGTTCCTATGTATTTGCCACCACTGCAGTACAGCAAAAATTGCTGGGTATGCTACCTGGAAATGTAACCAAAAGTGAAAATGATAAGATCTTGCAGAGAAAAGTGGAACAACCACAGGAAGAAATTAAGAAAAAAAGATGAATTTAGAATTAGTATTATATTTATCTGATACACTTTTCATAAAGTCGAAATCCCATCAAATGAGGAGAGATTTTGATATGATCTTGATCTCCAATATATGATTCTAATCTAATGTTTGATTTTTTTTTAATTTTCTTTTGGGATGGTTTGAATTATCAATGATGATCAAAGGCCCACAATATCATTCATCATCATATTTAGAATGGAGGATGGAACAAACAAGTCCAAGGCCGAAGTAATTGGATTAACTCGATTCATTGTCCCATCTAATTATCTAAGAATGGAATGGTAGGTAAATATGCATATGATACCTTCACATTCTCAAATCATGAAACCAAAAAGAAAAAAGAGCCCAATATATCCAGAACTTACCTCAAATTAATGAGAGCTAGCGGTTTCAACTCAACCAATAAATAAAATGAAAAATGTGAAACCAGTTGAAAGTTGACAAGTGTAAAGGATGAAGAATATGGACCCAATACAGGTCCCCTGGGTACAATGGTTCACATGCATCACAAGAACACCATAAAGGAGAAGAGATGACAAAAATAACATAATACTCATTTTATTTTTATTAATTGAGTAAAATATTTCCTTATTAATCAAAACCAATTCCCCTAGTTAAAATTCTCTCTATTATCACTATTTGAACATCATGTCTCTTATTTATAAAACCCCTCATACTCTGACATTTGATTTCTCATCAATTGTTGGTCACTACAAATCTAGGGTTTTATGTTCTTAGTTGATTCTGACAGCAAATATTTCATCGATCACTACAATTCAATCCGTCGGCCTTCACTCTACAAACCCCTTCTTACTTTGACTCCTGGTAACTCTTTAAACGCAGACTAAGAAAGTGAAATGTATTTTAGATATTAACATAATATAAACTTTGGGTGAGAAAGTGATTTTTTGAAACTTTTTGGGTAAGAAAATATCATCAAGGGAAATCTTGGAGGGGAAAAGTGATTTACTCTTTTAATTTATATATATAAACTATAAAGTAAGTCACCTCTCCGATTTAATGTTTATCTCTGAGGTGGAAATGAATTTAGGGCACGGGCGCTTCGTGTACCCACAACCTGTTTTTACATTACACCACTGCAATAAAGTCTGCAACTACCAGTCAAAAACAAACCATTTTCCACTTTGTGATTGATTGATTGATTTGTGACCGTCAAGATCACATGTTTTAGTAGTATGCTTTTTAATTATAAGTTAATCGTTTCTTGGGAAAAACATTTCATAAAAAATGGGTGTTAGAAGCTTTTTAGCAGAAAAGAACAAGTGCTTTTGACCATCGCCTTTTCACAAAGCCAACGTTTTCCCTGATCAAAATAACCAAAAATTCCCATGAAAATTTTATATCATATGCATGCGTTTCAAAAGCTAACCAAAAAACCTCTAGTGTTTCGAGAAGAATGATCATCCTTCTTTACATCAGGATCATAATCATTAATGAAATTTTGATATACAATATATATAGTTTTAACACTTTTGATATATACATTAATGTTTACTTACATTATATTACATTCACATGAACATTCCTTTCTGTAACCCACTTCTTCTGCCACACCCAGAAACAAACACTAGTGGCTGTGTCAGTTGATGACTTAATTACCACATCCCTTAAACTGATCATTTCTTAATTAATTACTTTAACATTTTCTAGATATTCAAATATAGATCGTATCATCGTAATTGGTTGAGTTTGAGCCACATATGAAGTGAACCACAAAACTAGTATTTTTTCATTCAGTAAATTCATCAGTTTAGGTGAACATTGAATGATCAAATGAAAAGTAATACTCAACTGGCAGTGTTGTGATAATTAATGAAAACAGTGGGCAATTTTGATAAATATAAAATATAAAAGGGGTACTTTTGTTAATTAAATTATGAAATTAAAAAGTAACACTTTGTAACCTTCCATTCCCTGCTTCACATTACATCAAATCAATTGATATAAAAAGCCATTGAAAGCAAGGCAAAGAGAGAATTAAAGACCCTCTTCTTCATTCACACACTACATGCATGCGCCACCAACCACAATGGCAGCTACCACCGTTAACAGAGATGAATCCGACTATGACAGCAGCTCCTCCTCCATAACGGTCCCCGACTCTAGCCGTAGTTTCATGAGCAACCTCAGCTTCGGTAGCCGCCGTAGCTCCATCTCTCTTTGCTCCTCTTCCGCCGAAACCTCTCTTTACAACTTCCAAAAGCCACACAAGGCTAACCAAGCCGCGTGGGAAGCCATGAAACTTCTCAGAAGAGCACAAGGTCGAGTTGGGCTCGACCATTTCAGGCTCATGCGCCGGCTCGGCAGTGGTGACATAGGGAACGTTTATCTTTGCCAGATAAGGAACCCTGTGGTGGGACTGCCACAGTGTTTTTATGCCGTGAAAGTGGTGGATAGAGAAGCACTTGCGATAAGGAAGAAGTTACACAGAGCCGATATGGAGAAGGAGATTTTAACCATGCTCGATCATCCTTTTGTACCAACTCTTTACGCAGAGTTTGAGGCCTCTCATTACTCTTGCTTGGTCATGGAGTACTGTCCCGGCGGAGACTTGTACGCCGCTCGCCAACGCCAGCCGGGGAAGCGCTTCAGCATTTCATCTGCCAAGTAAGTTAGCTTTTTTTTTTATAGCGTTTAAAAAGAGAGCTTTTGTTAACAGTTTCAGTTGTTATGATAATTATAATGGTTGATACTTATATTGCAATAAATTGTTAATTGGTTCAGGTTTTACGCGGCTGAGACACTCTTGGCTCTAGAGTATCTACACATGATGGGCATAGTTTACAGAGACTTAAAGCCAGAAAACGTTTTGGTTAGAGAAGATGGTCATATCATGCTTTCGGATTTCGATCTTTCTCTGAAATGTGACGTTGTACCGAAGCTCCTGAAGCCAAAACTCAACTTGGAAGCCATTGACAAGTATGAAAAATACTGCTCAATTCCATCGTGTGCTACACCCATGCAGCCGGTGCTATCTTGTTTTTCAGCCTCAACCAGGAAGAAGAAGGTTACAATTACAACAATCACGGAACAAGTTGAAGGTACTCAAGAAGTTGATCCGGAACTAGTAGCTGAACCAATCAACGCTAGATCAAAATCATTCGTGGGGACGCATGAGTACTTGGCGCCGGAGGTGATATCAGGGCAAGGTCATGGAAGCGCAGTGGATTGGTGGACTCTAGGGGTGTTCTTGTACGAGATGATTTACGGGACAACACCTTTCAAAGGTGAAAACAACGAGAAAACACTAATTAACATTCTTAAAAAGCCATTAACCTTCCCGAGAATGGGTGTTAGTAGCAGTAAAGAATTCGAAGAAATGGTCAAAGTACAAGATCTTATAAGCAAGCTTGTGGTGAAGAATCCAAAGAAGAGAATTGGAAGCTTAAAGGGTTCAGTTGAGATTAAGAGGCATGAGTTTTTCAAGGGTGTTAATTGGGCATTAATTAGATCGATTAAGCCTCCAGAGGTTCCTAATGATCAGTATATTTTGAAGATCAGGAATAAGGGTGGTTATAATAATAATGTACCAAAATTAAGCAAGAAAGAGAGAGATGCACCGTATCAGATACCCCATCATTTTGACTACTTCTAACTGTAAAATGTAAATAAAATTTGTTTTAATTTTGCATTAATGTAATGTAATGTAATGGAATTGAATCATGTTTTACTTTTAGATGATTAATATTAAATTTATGTAATTGTAATACTAATTTAATTAAGTCCTTTGCTCTGTTTACATAAAATAATTAATATTATTCATATCATATGCATGATTACGTGTAAAAGCCTAAAAGGGTGGCAATGTGATAGTCATGAGAAGTGTTATGAAGGTGATCATGTTCGTGACATAATGAGTGTTGATTTCTGATGATGGTAAAATTTAAAAATTCCAATTTTCTTTTACTTTTTTCACGTAGCTACGCATTCCCATGTTCTTTCACCGATTAAAGAAACACAAAATTTCATCATCTATCTTTGCACCTTTTTCTTTATTTAACCCAATTGAAATTCTACTAAATAAACTAATATAAAGTTTAAGAGTATAGGAGAGGTAGGTATATAGTGGATTTCACCATTATCCATCTTTTAGTAGTTCAAATGGTAGGACGAGTATTAAAATACGTAGTTAAAAAATACGGTTTTAGATTCGAATATATCTGATTTTTAAGATTTAAATAAATGATTTGTCAAGATGTGTATAAACTAACTCAAAAAAGTTTTTGATATCATGATGACTTCAAATTAGATTGATATTATTTGTGCCTCGGCCTTGGACCACCTTCAAAATATCATGAAACAGATTTATTAACCAAATATCACATATTATTCATACATAAGAACTATATATATATATATATATAATGTATAAAGAGAGCAGTTTAATAGTATCATATATGTACGTTATTTGAAGGACATTTAATATATATTTAGAGAAGGGAGAGTCAAATGAGGAATGTTATAAATAATAGTAATTTATTGAATAGTTTGTCGCTGGCATCAATGAACATTGAAATCATAATTTACACAAATTAAGACTCAAGTATTTTAAACAAAAGCGTAGGTTAATTAATTAACGGAGTCAAAGATTTGATGAGTCTACGAAATGGAAAAGGTGAAAAATTGATTGAAATTTGAAATGGGACCTTCAGGAGTCAGCTTGCAGAAGCACGCGGGTTTGTTACCACCCTTACCCACTTGAGACTGAAAATGACAACCTTTTTTTTTTATCTTTCTTTCTTTCTTTCTTTCTTTCTTTCTTTCTTATTTATAATTAAATTAACCAACCCATATGAATTATGTTAAGTAATACAAGAATTTAAACAACAGTACACATGCATGTACTTATTACATTTGCAAAATTCATAGCTGAGATTTCACCTTATACATTGGAAAATGACAGAAAGTGATGGACGAAAACAACTAAAGAAGAAGAGCACTCATGACATAACATGCAAAGCCAGTCGGCAATATTTTGGGGAAGATGATGATACAGTCGCACAACCAAAGATTCCTTTTTTGTTTTATTGGAAATTGGACTCTAAATCAGCTCTCTTAATATTAATGTCTCT
>WYDK02000023.1:919798-931241 GCA_009867345.2 Toxicodendron radicans
ATTAGTTGCAAAAAATCTTAAAGCTTGCCCCATTAACAATAAACCTTTGTCGCCCCTAACAACAATTCCGATCGATCATTTGTGGTAGTACTTATGAAAGGCTGCATCACAATTGATTTTAGTTCAGTCAGGAGGATGGGGAGTAGTGGGGTGGAATGTGGCCTCGAGCTATGTGTTAAACTACTAGTTGAGCTGTCGTTCATATAAATTTGGGCCTTTGAGCCCACTTCTTGAAGCTCAGTCCATGAATTACGGATACGGGCATATTGTTTAGGTCTGACCCGTAACTGACTTTTCCTCCTCACCTTAATTATAGATTAAGAACCGTAATTAGTCATAACAAATTACCATTAATTTACTAATTATTTAATTAATTAATAATAGGGTTTTGGGTGTCATAGGGGTTTAGCCGTTTCGAAGGACTTGTCTTTAGGTCTGTACTACTCCAAGTCCTGTTTGGTTTAGGACTTTAGGTTTTACAAACCAAAATTTCTTCTTTTCAATTTAGGGCTTCTGGTAGGCGGCTAGGGTTTTTCTACTTTTCATATCTATATATATATATATATATATTCTTTACTTCTCCCTTTTCTGATATATATATACATATATCTGAAAGTTCTCAGCTTTGATATTTTCTTAAATTTTGAGTTCTAATTGTTTTATTCTTTCAATTTTCGTTTTCAGTCTAGTATTAGATTGGTTTGCGTCATACGGGTATTGATTGTTCGTCTTCAACCCTGCGTTTACTGATTTTGTTTTCCGGGTTTTAAAAATTTTGATCGGTCTTTGTTAGTTGATTCTTTTCCTCGACGAGATTCAATTTTTACGCAAAGATTCATCTGGGTGTAATTTGATCATACATTTATATTCTTTTTATTTTGATCCTGATTTCTTCGTAAACAATATACTGTTTTCCGTAGTTTGAAATCCAAATTATATATATTGATTATTTTGTATTTAATATATTACGGGGGTTATTTGAATCTCAACCCTCAAAATTAACCAATATGAGTTTTCCCAACCCTAGTGCTTCTTTTTTGGCGCCACAGCAACAGCTTTATTCGGTAGACAGTGATGCCATTGGTATCTGGCCTCAGTATCAAATGAATAATGAGCAACAATATGAGCAGCATTCGCAATTTGATCAACAGCCTCCTTTCAAGAGACCTAGAAACTTTGAAGAGAACCAATCAAACCCTTCGCAATTTCCTAGGATGAATCCATCTTTAAACCCTCCAATTAATAAAGGAACAACTAACATTTTCTTCAAGACGCGTATTTGTGCAAAATTTAAGCAGGGTACTTGTAGGAATGGTGAGAATTGCAACTTTGCACATGGTCTTGAGGACTTGAGACAGCCTCCTCCCAATTGGCAAGAACTCGTAGGAGGTGGAGGTGCAGGTGGCCGTGTTGAGGAGGATCGATCATCTGGTGGTGGTGGTAATTGGGATGATGATCAGAAGATAATTCATAAGATGAAGCTATGCAAGAAGTTTTACAATGGAGAGGAGTGTCCCTATGGTGATAGGTGTAATTTTCTTCATGAAGATCCTTCAAAGTTTAGGGATGATTCAGGGAGGTACAGGGAGAGCTCAGCAATAAGCATTGGGACTACAGGGCCACCTGTGGTGCATGGAGTCAGTTTTAATCAATCTGATAGCAATAGGTCTGTCAACAACACTAGTATGAAACCTGTATATTGGAAGACAAAGTTGTGTTCTAAGTGGACAACAGGTCAATGTCCCTTTGGAGAAAAATGTCACTTTGCTCACGGGGAATCAGGTATATGATGTTAGATTATGGTATTTGCCTTAATTGTAATTATGTTTTCTTTATGCAAACTTAGGTTTTTGCTCTACTTTTGGTTTTGAATTGGTGATCTGAGAACGTAGGTATGATATAATTAATTTGGAGATGATCATAGATATTGCATGAGGTTTTGCGGAGTCTTTTCTTTCATGTAGATCGTTCTTTTGGCCTAAAGTTCTAAGTTGATGGTATTATTCCCTAGAAGCAGCTTCAATTCCATCTCTAGGAATTTAGAACTTCTATCGCCTACTGTTAATTTTTTCCTTAGCACCTACCAGATTCAAAAGTTTTCATAAGAGAGAACTTTGAATTGGTTAAGCAATGATTATGAATTCTGATTCGATAAGTTTGCTCGGACTGGTTCTGCTTATACTGCCATGGTTCTTTATGGTATTGTCGATGGTGTTTGGAATCAGGATGATTGAACTATAAATTATCAACACCACTGGTACCATTTTTTTCTTTCTTCTTTTTTATGTATTTGGTTTGGATTTTGATTGTTAACTTATGATTTTCAATGGATTTTATAGGATAATAAAGTTTTTTTTGCAAGTAAACTCTCTTCCGTTATCACTTGTGCAACAGAAGCATGTTATCTATATACTACAAAATTTCATTTGTGAGAAACTGTAATGTTTTTGAGGTAATAGCATATTTCTAACCTTGATATGATTAATGGATACATATTGGTTTATGAACTTATGAATAGAATTACTTACCCAAAAAAAAAAAACTTATGATTAGAAAGGGAATAGGGAATATGGACCTTTGTATTTGGTTTCTTATAAATCTATTAACCTATTTGTTTGTGTTGCCAAGTTGTGTTGTTCACTTTGGTTTTCCTATTGATTGTGTTGTCTGCATATTCATTTATCTATATATGAGAAGGCTAGAATACTAGATTAGTAGATTTATTCAATTTGTTTAGGTTGATGCACAAGCAAACTCTTGTTTTGTCAACTTGTTCCCTAATGCGGACTGTTTTGTGCTCAGAATTACAGGTAACCAGTGGACGCATTGAAATGGAAGCAGGGAATGCTGGCTTCGTTCCAATAAAGCCTCAATTGATTCCTGTTAGTGATTCATCAACCACAGTGAATATGCCTACTCTAAGCAAAGAAGGGCAGGGCAAGAAGTGCTTATTCAAGTGGAAAGGACCAAAGAAAATCAATCGGATTTATGGAGACTGGCTTGATGATATGCCCTTAGTGCACAACTTGTCAAGTCAAGTGGAGAGCTGAGTTCAAGTAGAAGTTATATTGAAAACATTGGCGATTCTGCTCTAATTGATAAAATATAAGTCTTTGTTCCGGTTATTGTCATATAGCCATATAAGATTGCAGATTGTTTTCAGCTTGATGATATACCATAGGTTAATTTGGTTCATTGCCTTGTGAATTTTTTTTTTTCTCTCTTTTACAGTGTATCTCTTTCTCTTCTTATGAAAGATATATGTAACAGTTTGGAATTAGGCATTGCTTCTTGGAAATTCAAATAAGACAGTCCCTGAAATCAAAGTATGAGTATGCATTTCCTGAAAAAGAAAAAATGACTTCTCATCTAAATTTCATGATCTTACCATTCCAATTCATTTTTAAACCAAAAAAAAATCATGTGATATATGTTAAACACAATATCAGCCTAACTATAACTTATTTATATTTTAAATTCACACAATATATATATAATGAATGTCAAGTTGTATCCATAATCTAATTTCAGTTGATATTGCAATTGCAAGAGAAATTTTTTTTAATTGGATTGTGACCATATATATTCCCATCTACTTTATATATCATTCCAATTGCTATAGGTAGAAGTAGAACTAGGTTGGGCTTGGCGGGTAATGAAATGGGCCCCCCTTCAACTAACAGAAAAATCTAATTAAGGACAGTTGTCAGTCCACCAAGCACCTTAGTCACCACCTAACCGCTCGGCTCTTCGCCGTTACTCCTTGAAACCCTGTGAACCACGCAATGGAAAATGAGAGCCATGCTCACGCTCCTCTCTTCTTCATCTTCATCTACATCTACATCTCTTATTCTTTTCTCTAAGAAACTATTCTCACTCCCAAGGCCCTCATTGACTGTCTCCTTTTTCACCAGAAATACAACCACCATGTCCATTAACCTACAATCTCATGCCTTTGCTGGCAATCCTATAAGATCAAAAACCCCCAAGTCAACTGACCCTTTTTCACCAAACTCAGCTCTTGATTCACTGAAAACCCGACTTTTAGACAACACCCTCCTTCAACAAACATCTTCCCCTGATTTTAAGGTCTTGCCTTTTAGAAAAGGCAGGCCTTTAGCCTCGTCTATCCCTGGTGAAATGTCCCCGAGTTGGCATCTGGCTTGGATCAGCTTGCCTGATTGCAGGAATTTCTTGGAAAATTCTGGGGCCCAGTTGAGTGAAGACTCTTTAGTTTATCTGGGTTCACGCTCTGAGGATGATGTGGTGTATTGGGCTATCGACGTTTCAAGCGAGGCTGGCTTGGTTCCTGAATTGGGTAGTAAGCAATTTTGCTTTGTTGAACTGAGGACGCTTATGGTGGCCACCGATTGGGCTGATGAACGGGCTATGGGTGAATTAGCTATTGCTGGTAATGTATGTAAGCGAACAATTGAATCAACTGGTTAGAATTTGGTATTTGTTCTTTTGTCAATGGGATTGGTCTCTACTGTTGATTTCACGTAAATGTTTTAACTGTTTGATGAATTTGGTTCGTCGAGTTAGTTTTATCCGCTTGTTATAAACTAATGTATATGTCCCATTAACAATCACAACATGAGGTTAACTGCCAAGATCATGTTGCTTGATCTGAGTTTTCTATTTGTAAACTAAAGTCAGAATGAAAATATGATTTCTATTCTATCAGCAGTTTGTTAAATAAAATGGGTGGAGACTTGACGGAAGTTAAGTTCTTAAATCTATACAATGTGATGGTGCTATGGTGCCATTGGATAACAGAGTTCTGGTCCATACTATTACTTTATGCATTTGTAGGTTGTGTGCCAGTATTTGATTTATCGGAATGTTAGAGGTTGGACATTGGGAGGAGAAGATATAGTTTAGCGTGGGAAGTGATTCACTTGTGCTTAATATGGTGTCTCTTGTTTGGAATAAAAAAAATTACTGTACTACTTAGAGCAATTACATGTGTTGATTTACATCAAGTCCATGATGTTCTTTTTGATGATTAGAATAATTTTCCTTTTGAGTTATTTAAGATTTTCTAAAGATAAGGTCTTTAGTTTTCTGTTCTCTCATATATTTCCTGCGTATTCAAGATGCACTTTTGTGCTTTAAATAATTTTGTTTTACTTACATGAAGATTTATGCCTGTCTTGTATGTTTTGGCTTCTACCAGAAGCTTGCAACTATACATTCTTCTTTTCTTTTAACTTTTATATGATTTCTACAGCATTAATCCCCTCTGAAAACCCAAAAAGAAGCCAAACATATTTTTAACTCTGTTTCTTTCTTAATATCATTTTTTTGGGGGGGTTGGGTTTGTTTAAGAGTAATATTATTTTTGATAGAATCTCCTGTCTGCTCTTCCCTTTCCCTCTTAGCTCTTCACTTTCTGACTGAAATGATCATTTGATTGCTGCTTTTTACCTTAAACATATTAAATACTACAAATTTGTCCTTGATGGCTGCATCTATGGTCTTTTGATTAGGCCAGAGCATTGCTGGAGTGGCATAACTTATCGCGTTTTTGTGGAGTTTGTGGGGCTAAAACAGTTCCCATGGAAGCTGGGAAACGTAAGCAGTGCTCAAATGTTCTGTGCAATAAGAGGATTTACCCTCGTGTTGATACAGTATGCTGATTGATGCTCTTATCTTTTTGTTTTAAGTTTTAACCATTGTCTTTATTGGAATTTATATATTCGGAATATTGAATTTCACCTTGCTTTTGTGATTCATGTGCTGTTATTACAGGTAGTCATTATGCTAGTCATAGATAGAGAGAATGATCGTGCACTTTTAAGCAGACAGTCAAGGTTTGTCCCCCGAATGTGGAGTTGCTTAGCAGGTTTTATAGAGGTGTGTGCATTGGCCAACTTAATATTATCTCTCTCTTTCTCTCTCCCTATCTTATGTGAAACTTCTCATTGTTTGAATACTTTTCTTGTCCTTAGCCAGGAGAAAGCTTAGAAGAAGCTGTGAAAAGAGAAACATGGGAAGAGACTGGCATTGAAGTGGGAGATGTTATCTATCATAGTTCTCAACCATGGCCTGGTATCATTTCCACCACTTCTTATGTTGTTTCTTCATTTTTTGACTTGCAATGTTATTGCTAGCAAATGCAAAATGCAGTCACTTATGAAGCTTTGACAATTAATTTATATAATTGAAAACCATATAATGTTGCCAGTTTAGATGAAAAAGTTTTAACTTGACTGGGCTATGCAAATGTATACCCAAGCAAGTAGGAACTGGTTATAAAATCTTTACATTGTAGTTTCAAACTATGTGGGATAATATTGCCTAATAAATCATTTTCGATAATTTGTTTTCTAAGCTATCAATCAATATCCATGCCCCTGTAAATTCTTCAACTTGAACCATACTATTCCTTATCCACATCTTTTAGTATACTCGATCAACCATCTCAGCTGAATATTCATCAAGTTTTCCCAATCGATATTAACTTTGTATGATAGTAGTAATCTATAATATAATGATTCATTGTCTTGTCAACAGCATCTTTTAGTTATTACTCCATCTGTGGCATCTATTTGCTGGAAACATAAAAGTAGAATGTGTTTGGTATCATATCAATCAGAGTAGAATTTTCTTGTTATTCTAGTACAATTCTCACGATAAGGTCACATTAACTACATATTCATATTCATTAAAAGAAAAAGAGAAAACCTTCTGTATTCATCAGAAAGTAGCCATGTCATAAGTGAAACAAGTCTTGCATGATTCTCTTTTATCTTCTTTTTGACTATCTTGTTTGCTTAAAGATCTGGTTAGTTTGTCTTACATGGTTTTATCCTCTTCTTATGGCAGTTCTCTTGTTAACTCTAAGATCTTGTTTGGTTTGTTTCAGTTGGCCCGAGTAGCATGCCATGCCAGTTGATGGTGGGGTTTTTTGCATATGCGAAATCACTGGAGATAAATGTAGACAAAGAAGAGTTGGAAGGTAATGCTAAAATTTAAAATTTATAAATGTACTCAACTACGTTTTCCCCCTTATGTCTTCCTTTCAATATGATAAGTTACATTGCTTAGATATAACCCTGGTAGCCTTCAGATGTATGCTCTTACTCTTTTCATTTTATTATAATCTTTTCAAAATCATCAAAAGATCTGCAGAGCACGTGTCGATAAAGTTACATCTTGACATTCCAATTTTCATGTTTGTAGCTCAGATAATGTGGTCACGGTTTTCCGTCTTTCATCTACATACAAATAGAATAAACTGAATGATTTCAGTTGTTGACTAGAAAAATGAAAATCACCTCAGCAACCAAGATATTTTTTCACTCCATATAGGTTTGCTAAGTAAAATGTTGAAACCTTGTCTGTTCAGATGCTCAATGGCACAGTAGAGAAGATGTAAAAAAGGCATTAACCTTTGCTGAATACAAGAAGGCACAAAGAACAGCAGCTGCTAAGGTGGAGCAAATGTGTAAGGGAGTTGAGAAAGGACAGAGCTTAGCAGCAGATTTTAATGTTGAAAGTGGGGAACTTGCTCCAATGTTTATCCCAGGTCCCTTTGCGATTGCCCACCACCTCATCTCTTCCTGGGTCTACCAAGATGTTGCCCCAAATGGTGTCCAAGTTCGAACAGACCAATCTAGCAGTTCTCTGTCAAATTTGTAGTGGTGGCCTGTATTGAACTCAAGCAGCTGTGAATCTATAATTTATATTCCTTGTTACTTTTTTTTTTCTTTCTCATATTCGATATGGTGTTAGTGATAATTGTTTCTGAAGCTGGTAATGACTAGTTGGCACACAACTGCTGTGAATTTTTTTTTTTTCTGTAATTTGTATTGTTTTATGAGTTAGTAAATTCCTAAAATGAAATTAGAGCAGTTCCGCACTAGTCGCTATTGGCATGAATCTTGGCTTTCACTTGTTTATGTTATTTCAATTTTGGAAATGGCCATTGCCAAAATCTAATATTTTTTCCTGGTTCGAGGTTTAATGTCAAGCAAGTCTTGTACCTATCTATCTTTGGTAATGGTATGGTGATCTTCTAGTAACAGCCCTTCATTGGCACGTTAATACAAAACAAGAGAGCACTTCTTTCCCGTATACGGAACCCCCGTGCAAGAAGATGGTTTTGAAATCAATGAAAATGGTGGGAATAATACAATTGTATTTAAGTTATCTCATGTACCATTTTATTTGATCTAGCCCATTTCACAGTTGACCTGGCCAAAGCATCCATGGGATTAATGCATTTCTTAAGAAGAGGATCATCCTGCGGTAGAAGACTTTGCATTTCATCTGAAGCAAGGATTACAGTATTCACAGCCCTGACCAACAGAACATGAATGGCAATTCTTAAGAGATTCCTTGCCCCTTCCATGTCCCCTCTGTTCATTGTTTCGATTATAGGAATTAGAATATGCTCCATGGTTGCGGTGTCTGGCAACACAACTTCAAAACCCTGCACAGTAAGATGATAACACCACTAATTAATACCCAGACAGAAAACTATTTTCATTAGTTTATGAGTAAAACCAGACTAATAATCTCTTCTCACAACAATCTCTCACAAATAACTAATCAAACAAGTCTCATCATACCTTATATCATATCAAAAAAAAAAAAAAAAAAATTGGACTCTTAGATCAATCTTTAGTGAGAGATTGTTGTGAGAATGGATTGGTAGTCTAGTTTTATTGTTAGTTTATCGACTTCTTTCACCCAGATATTCAACCAAGTGTCTAGAGGGTTCAATGAAGTTGAACCTCCCCGGAACACAGATCAATAATAACTGTAGAAATTAGTTCCTGAACTGAAAAAATCTGGGTTCCTCCATATCCTTAAGTAGTATGGACTATAGAAAAGTGATGTGAAACTAGTTTTGTTGGATCAACTAAAGAAGGAATAACTCAATTATAATAATTAATACCTGACTTCGTAGTTTTTCTTGATAAATTCCAGCAGTTAAAGTTTCATGTGTAGCAAGCACCCCAATCCGCACACCACTTCCGGTTTCTAATGGCTTTAAGTTTGCTTCTTTAAGCTCCCTGGTAACACACTCACCAATATGGAGAAAAGGTACTGAACATCCCTCAGATATCTCACCATGCCAAGCATGTGAAACATGGCAAGGCATAACTATGCAACGAGCGCCATATTGCTCAACAAGGGACCTTTTATGCAGCAAATTCTCAACAATTAGACCATGATTTAATTTGATTTGAGCAGTTTTTCTCTTTAATGAGTGAAAGAGGTCATTCTTTAATTCTGGATCACAGCAGACGACGAAAGGAACACATTCTTTCGCATCTCTTGAACTCCACCTAACAAGCTTTTCCAGGAAACTAAGAGTTGAAGAAACGGATACCCCTCCAATGATACCAACAGTATTTGCTTTGGTCAAAGATTTAGAAGACTGACATCTCATTAAAGCTGTAGCTGAACCTGAAAACTTCTTGGATTTCGATAAATTTCCACTCTCATAGATCTGTGCCTGAAATGAAAATGATTGTACAACTAGAGATGGACTTGTTCTTACTCTATACTGAGTCTTATTCTTATATAAATTACTCAGAAGAACGGGCGGGCAATTGACTGTATGGAAAGATATAGTCATGACTCCATCAAACATTCCTGGCTGCTTAAAGCTTCTATAAATCCAGCCGTTATAAGTAATCCTATGAATTTCACTATCTACGGAATAATTTTTTATCCTGTGAACCACCTATAAACAACTAGACGATCTCCAGATCAGTGCTACACCAATATTGCACACTTGAGATTCTGACAACAAAACCCAATTGAAAGAATTTGGTAACATGTCCAGGATTTCAGAGTAGAGATTTTAGAGACCGAACATAAAATCAAAAGTATCTAAACCCCAGAGAGAAAGTTAAGGGTTTCAATTCAAGTAGAATGGAAGTGAATTGATTTCAGGTGAAGGGTATTTTTGTCTTAAAGTATTAATGGTTAAGTATAAAATTATACTAAAATATTATTGTAAATTGTTTAAATAATAAAATCATTTTTATCATAAAATTTTATTAATCATTTACAAAATTAGAATAAAAAAATATATTATCAAATAATATGATAATATCGTAGAAAATAAAGATGATCAGATTATTAACTATATAACTAATGATAATTATTATTAATTACAAAATATTATGGAAATCTTATATTGTTTAATATAAATTATATAAAATGATAGAAAATACCACCAACCAAACGCCTTAAAAGTCTTATATATAAATGGTGATTGCATATATCACATCACCTGGAATCACCAATCATAAGTAGGTGGAAAGAATCTACCTTTTGCACCGCACTCTGTTTACTTTTGAAAATAATGACAAATATCTACTACTAAATTATATATTATATGTCAGGTACAGGAGAAACAGGCGTCGGCGGCTGCGTTGTGCTAAAGAATTTAACAGTGACACTGCCTTCAAAATTACTGGCTACTTGTATATTCCCTGAATGACGAAAATCTTGAGCACGAGTCAAATTATAAGCCAACCCATCAAGATTACCCTATTATCACTTTTCATACAAATACACAGTAATTAGCTTCTTCTTTTTTCTGATGTTTGATTTCTGGAATCACATCAATTCTTTTGTGCTCTTACCTTTTCTTCTTTCTTCTTTATTGATTTATTATTAGTATATTACTGTCATCCCAACTTCAAACATTATTGTGCAGGCAGTTAAAATTTCTTAAACTTGTGTGAAGGTAGGGACAACATGGTGAGTGGACCTATGAATGATCACAAAATGGACCGGACAGATTTTGTCCTCCGTTGAAATCATTGGTTGGTGATAAATTATTGAGTAAGGTGTTTCTATCTTCAACAGCAGAAAGGGACATCAATCCATAGAACTATGACACGCAGACGCACACTGATTAAAAAACTTTGAGTTTTGAGCTGTAGATAAGGTTGAAATGTCCTTCTCAAAACCAAAAAAATCTGTCAATGAGTTTATTTCTTTGTCTTATTATGGTAATATTGTGCATAAATCTCATTGTTTTAACCCCATATGCAATTATGAACTTGTTTATATATACCCACTGATGACCATTTCTGATTAATCTCTTGATGAGAAAACAAACATATTTGTGGACTCTAATTAGTAATTACTAGGTGTAGGTGAAGCTATTTTCTTCCTGAAAATGATGATTAATGAGATCTCTTAGAAAGAAGATGCTCTCATCTGTCTTGGCTCTTGTAACACAAGACTCTCCTGAGATAATGGCCCTAGCGACATACATTTTGACACCTCATTCTCCATAACATTGGAAGACTGTTGTCAACGTGACAGCTCCCCTTCAATCAACCGTTTTAAGGTTTCTGAAATCTTCATGAATAAGTCAAACTGCTCTCTTCACAAACGATGACAAATACAAGAAGTTCTCAGTTTTGTAGCTTATTCTTAATTGAATAAGAACACATTTTTGCTT
>WYDK02000023.1:938850-960486 GCA_009867345.2 Toxicodendron radicans
TACTACACTTACAAAGTCTTCATACAAAGATATATGTACAAAGTGACGTGTCATACTATGATTGGGAGAATGAATTTATAAAGTCAACTTTTTAGTTAAAGTCAATTTCACTCTCCCAATCATGATATGACATATCACTTTGTATATATATCTTTGTATGAGGACTTTGTAAGTGTAGTATTACTCTTAGGACATTGGGCCTTGGTGTTTTTTTTATCAATTCTTTTCCACGTAATTTGCAATTCTCACATCTTGTCTTTCAATTTGAGTTTCTAACTTTAAGAATGTTTCTTAACATTGTGATTGGTTTGAATGTCAGAAACCTTATCTGTTAATAGGATAGGCAAATACCATTTCAGAAATGGTATCTGATATTTAAAGTGTAATTCTGATTTGGTACTTGCGTTTTTATTGTTATCTTTCATATTTTTGTTTCTGTATTATTTACTGGTTGATGGATGTGTTTCTGGATTATCAACATTAGTCACTGGTTCCTTAATGAAGTCGCTAGACTAAATTTTGTTTCTGTTACAGCCACTTGATGGGCATCTCACTGAAGCACTGTCTGAATCTGGTCCATTGCCATATCAATCTTCTATGCCTGCAAACAAGACCACTGTTCCCTGTTATTTCTACTTCAATGGTTTCTGCAACAAAGGTGACAGGTGCTCCTTCATGCATGGTCCTGAAGATGGTGCACCTGCTGGGATATATTCAAGGAAGGCCTCTGCAATTACTGATGCTCTACCCACTGAAAACAATGCATCTACAGGAAATGACACTGGATCAGCACTGAAAGAAAGACATCATAATCCATCGGAAACTGCCACAAAGCCAGCAATGGTTATGAGCATTCAGCCAAAGGATGATCTTCTGCAATCAGCGCCTAGAAGCATTCCACAGCAAAGTGCCTCCCCACAGATATCTCTGTCAGAGGGTGAAGAAGCTGCTGCTATTAAGTCAGACCTCATAGCTCCAGTCGAAGGCTTTATGAAAACTAGATCTCATCCATGCACAGGTTGGAATTCTGAGGAGCAAATGGATGGCCATATTGAGCCCGAGGAGCGGTGGGAATCATCCCCAGGTTTTGATGTTCTTGTGGATAGTGACAATAGATCAGATAATTTGGGTTATGAGGATGATCCAGAGTACTTACTGGCCATGAATAAGGAGCACGGGGGTCTTAACAGCCAATTTTTGGGTTATGATTTGGACGACCAAGTTGAGGATGGTCCCACATATCCAGATGCAGAACTTCTATATGAACGGAAGATCTACAGTGGTAATGATTGTTTGGATAATGGGCGCATTCTCAATAATGTCAGAGAACCTTCAATCCGTGCAAGAGAAAGGATGTTGGATTCATTATTTTCTCGAAAGAGGAAATTCTTGCCATCAAAAGTAGCAGTAAATGACTGCAGTGTGGATCTTCGAGATTATCTGAGGAAACGTAGGGTAATTGATGATCATCGAATTATTAGTTCATCAAGAAAGCATGAATCACGTAGATTGGTTGTTCGAAGGCAAGAAAGGCCTCGAAGGCATGTTATTGGTCAGCGGCTGCACAGAAGATTGGCATCAGTTGTTGGAAAGAACTATATTGAGTCATATGGAGATAATGGAACTCTTTCAAATGGTGCCAACCAGTGTGAGGGGCTTAGGCATTCACAATCTAGGAGGTTTAGGCAGAATTCTAAGGAAAAAAGGCTGGCAAAACAGCAGTCTTGTTCAGCTGGAGTTTCTAGAAAACCTGTTTCAAGGAAGAGGAGATCTACTGAGACTTCTACTGCATTTACAGGACCCAAGACTCTTGCTGAGATTAAACAAGAGAAGAAAAAGACTGAAGAAAAGGGTGATTGCTCTGGGAAAACAGGGCATTCAAGCATAACGTTGGCTGACTTTCAGGGACCAAAACCTCTGAGTGAAATCCTCAAGGAAAAAAAGAGGCTGTGACTTTGAGGGGCAACAATACTAGCAGCTGCTGAAAGCACTTACTCTCATTTTCTAAAAAGTGATCAATTGTGCAGAAGATGAGGACGGTGAAATGTTATTTGTTGCTAGAGGTGTTCTGGCTTATGTCGTGATACTTCAATATGCTGGGATCGGTTTAGTTACCATTATTTGATGAAGGTATTGATTTTGTTTCTAGATGAAGACTTGAAGAGAAGTAGAGAAGTCTATGAACATTTTATTTTGACTTCTGTAACATCTGTAGTCCCTAGATATTTCCTTACTGAAAGAAACTTCTTAGAATAGCCATTTGGTCAGGCTATGACTATATAATTCCATCAGAAAATTTGGTATCACTGCTAGTGTTGAGCGTGTCTTGATTTCATGTACAGAGCTGCACATTCTGGTTAGTACATTTGTAATGAGATGGTCAGTTTTTCTACATATAACAATGATTTTCTCATTAGAGATTAACCTGCTCTTTAAGACTATTCCTGAGCGATTTCTGTTTGCTCTTTGTTATAATCGGTCATTTTTTGGTGATTGTACTTTTTACTGCATTGGGTAATCCAACCAACTCATAACACTCATCTTTCAGGCTTTCATGTAGTAGCGCATTATTCTCCAATTTAGCAGCTTAAATTATACATTTACAGGATAAAAGATGTGGCATTTGGTAAAATTAGTAAGAGTTTCAATCCGATTAAATATTAACTAAGCAAAACTGATCACTAACAAGACATCCTAATTCGTTGGTAATGTTGTTAGGTTCTTATATCCATTTGACTTGGATTGGTCTGGCCTAGTTCATTTAACCGAAAGAAGTTTTCCGGATATTTGTCAATGTCTTTGGGGAAGAAAAAGTCATTCAGCCTCAGCGCCTAGGCTAGACTTAATCAGCTTCCTGCAAGTCCGCCACCCTTAAATCTGCCGGGAACTACTCAGAAGTCAGAATACTGTTATGGAGCCAGTTTATGATTCCCAAGTTTTCAGCAAAATATATATATATATATCATCGCTCAGCAGTACTTTAGTCTTAAGATATCAATAAATCTGTAAAATATCGTTGGATTATAACTTGACATTTTTATCACAATATAATCAATTAATATTTATCTAATTAACTAAACAAAAGTTAGTCAAACTCAGGATCAGTAACTTCCAAGCTTTGCCATGAATTGAAATTGAAGGCTCAAATTAAGAAGATAATCAATTAATGTTAATTAGGTAATATACAAATAACAATTGAGCTCTACTTAATTTTCTCATTTTATGTCTTTGGGATAAACTTTGAGGTATCAAAATTTTGGGTAAATTAAAAGAAGAGAAGAATAATAAAATTATACTAAAATGTGATTATCAATGTGTGTTGTCTTACTATCATATATACTATTACGTAACATAACAAAAATTCAAAGTTAGATAACAAGAATTTATTAGTATATCTATCAATTGTTTTGTGATTATCAACTAAAATTATAATATATATTTTTTAAATTTAGCCAATGCATCAACCATTAATGTCATGACTAAGTAAAACTCTTCATTTGATATATATATATATATTCTCTTGATTCCCTTTCGTCCTTATCTTAATCTTTTTAGCAATTATAAGGATGGTAATTGGTATACCTATTGGATAAAGCTGATAGACCAAACGTTTGAACTAGTATTTGAACCATTGAAATTAAACCATGGTATGGTCAGCCTTCTGGTTTGGTTATTAGAGGAAAAACATTAATATATTGATTATTATCCTTTAATTACTAGACACATCAAGGGGACTCTTTCTTTTTAATTTCCATAAACTAACCTGTAGATTCCAATTTATGATCTTTCCCATTTTAATTCCTCTTTTGTCATTTTCCTCTCTTCTTCCTCTTTTATAACACAAAAAATTAAAATATAAGAACATTCCCAGCTCCATATTGTTTGACTTGGATCATCGTTTTTCTTTGTGCCATCGTTACTCCGCAGAAACAAATAAGGACGATGGCTGGTTTACAAAGGTCTGAGGCGTCGTTCAGAAGGCAAGGATCGTCGGGATTAGTATGGGATGACAAGTTCTTATCCGGCGAGTTGAAGCGTCATATGAGGCATAGAGAAGCTGAAGATAAAGATGATAACAAGGGAGAATTAAGGCTGTCACAAAGCGTGATGATGCAGCGTAGTCGATCAGAAGGTGGAGGTGGAGGAAGAACTTATCGGATGGCTAAAGCCTCATCACCCAACAGGGACCCTCCGTCTCCCAAAATGTCCGGGTGCTGTGGCTTTTTTGGTAAACCTGAGGCATCCCGTAAACCCCGGAATCCCAATAAGCGTAAGTCATGATCACTCATATTGCTTTGTACATGATTTAAGTTAAAGACGAGGAATAGCATGTGTGAGTTTGGTTTCTATTTGGGATTTTTGCTCTCTCTATAATATATATATTTCAGAATTTAGATGTATATCTAGAACTTACAGGATTCTACGACAGCATGCACAAACCAAACACACCTGTTTGGTTCTTTTACATTTCTTTCGATCGATGTTTCATGGGATATTTTCACTTTTTCTTCTTCAATAAGCTCTTAGGTTTTTCAATGGAAATAAGTCATTTCAATTAAACATCCCCGAACTGAGTGGGATAGTTTTTTTATTTTTCTCTTGTTTTTAACCAGATTAAACCCTAGAATTAAGATTTTTTTTCAATGAAAATGGCGATTCTGTAGTGATTATGAGTTGATCACTATGGTTGTGATGCAAGTTGGTTTGACATGATTAGAGATAGAGTGCAAAATCCATAATCAAAATGATCTCCTGTGAATTATGATTTGAAACGCTCCATTAATTCAAACTTGCAATATTCCATAATCATGATGAACTGGACTTAATAATGAATTAAATAATAAGAGTTTTAGGTGTTTGTTATCAATAGTCTGCCATATAGATTTGAACGGGGGTTTAGTTGGTAACGTAACCGATTCCCTTATAATATATAGTATGATTTTCTCGCCTCTTTAGTCTCTACTCCATTAGATATATATGCATAAAGAATCTGAGCTGCCGACCATAACATAATGTCTAATGTCAGGCAATTAATTATTGATTTTATTGATCATGTCTACCGCAAACACCTATTTTTTTTTTATTTTCTGGCGAGGGATGTCTTGCATTTAAGATAGAGCCAAATATATACATTAATATACATGATTGATTTCTCCTCTTCTTCTTCCTCTTCTTTTGTCTGGATTAAGATATGTCCAAATTAATCACAGTGTAAATGTCTCTCTGGGGGGATGAATATTTAGAAAGAGCTGTAATACTTGACTACCATGAATTGGAAAAGCAGAAAAGTCAAAATTCAAAGAGAATTTGTGTATATCTTTAAAAGAAGAAATTAATATGTAATAAAGAGGTCATACTATATTATCCCTTGACCAATTCCAATAGGGAATGACTGAGTTTGTAACATAGAATATTAATGCTTGTAGAGTTTGTTGATCTTATTATATTTGATAAATTAGGGAACCTCACTTAACTCTCCATTAGCTGTTAGAACCAAGAAATTACATAAGTTGACATGGTTTAACTTTCAACAATGTTGCTAGCTAGCTAGGACTAGTCCAGTTGACATGACAACCCTCAATAACTCAGCTAATATAACTATAAAAAATAAAGTCAATTATGAGAAGTGTTTTGCTGGGTAAAAGTATAACTGTGTTGATGCATATGCGATAAATGATCTTTTATTAGTGTTGAACGTTTAAGAGTATACTAGTTACTTAGTTTCTTGATGGTGCATGATTTTGGTGAGAAGGTAGCTAGAAAAAAACAAGACTCCGCCACCCTTTTGTCTGATGAAGACAAACACAAAAGGGCCAACATAGCCATCAGCAGCCTCAGAGGACCACCAGATCAAATCTGGCTGGTGCTTTGACTCTTAGCTATAGTTCCCTTTCTCTATTTAAATTTATTAATTCCTCATCTGTTTACACGTAATTAATACATATATTTTAATGTACAGTATTTTATTCATCACATAACACAACTCTTCATTGAACATACAATTTTGTCATTAATAATTAATTTACAAACTTAGAGAAATATATCCATGTAATTAATCAACTGATCATAGAAAACAGAAGAAAAAATTTAAATGATATAAATAATCATTAGTTTCTCCGATGAATAATCTATGATCTCATGAGTGAGTTCAGTCTAAAGCTTTCTGAACTTTGGTTTTAAAAACTAAAATATACAGTTTCTCCATTGAAAAGTATAGAAAACAACCTGTAGAATGGGTGACAAAGGAGCCAAAACTTGCACCAACAATGCAATGCCAAGCCGGACCATACACTTTATCAAACTCCTGCATGTAGAGTAGAGTCACATGTTAAACCATTATACATTATTAAATTGATATTTGAGAGGTATTGAGATTAGAGAGAGGAAGCACATGATTAGCCGAAGATAATTAGGATTCATTAACATTACCGACATTATCACACATTAGTAAGAGAGAGAGAATGAGATTTGATTATTAATAATACATGATATTTGAAAGGATTTGAAATTTGAGGTTCCATTAATTGCTCTCCCACACATGGGCTGCTGGATCATTAACTTTTTCATCAATAATATAATTGACCAAGGTAACTGTTGATGGTCGATCGATGCAAAGAGAGAGAAAGTACTCCGTGTTTTTGTTGTAGTCTTCCTCCACAAAATCAACCCTAATTATTCTGAATTCATCTCTGAAATATCTAGTCTTGTTCCTTGTGGGGTTTCCATGAACTAAATCTGATCATCTCTACCATACAAAAATCCAAAAAGAAACACCAAAAGAGTAATAGTTCCCAAACACTATAGTCTATACATTACATATATGAAAATATTAGACCAGAGTTGAAGATGCACGGTAATAGTAGCAAGAAATTTAATTTGTTGGGAAAAAAAATGTATACCTTTTTAATGTTAAAAGCAATATGCTTGGAGCTGAATTTCTCCAAGGTATCATAGGTTCGCCGGGCAATTCTGAAAGCATGGACCTGCATGAATCCAGGCATATCAGACACCAACACCTTCACTTGAAGAAATGCAATCACTGATGCCACATTTGTTTCTACGTGAGACACTGACTTTCTCGCCTCAACCAAATTTCCTCTTCCTCCTCCTCCTCCTCCTCCTCTGCGCTGATCACCATCCTCACTTTCCTCACAGTTTTCCAGCTGCTTCTTTAATAACAACTTATGTGACGGCAGCGACAGTACTGGAAGTGGTTTATTTGGTGGAATTTCTGTAACGTGATTAACTACTGGCTGAGACTTTGGCTTGTGATTAATTTTAGCGTTGAACTTGTAGAAAGACATGAATCCTTTCTTTAGCTTGTCTTGGTTAGCCATTTCCCTACCTCTCTCTGATCAATTTACTTATGAAGTAGAATGTGTCTGTCTGCAGTATATATATATATATACGTTTATAAAGTATACAAGAAGGTGTGACTGCAATGATGAACACATTGAAAACTCAGTTAAATAATGTAGATTAGAGAGTGGGTGGTGATAAATTAACAGGAAACCATGTGTTATTGCCTGTAATCAAGGATAATTAAATGGTGGCATTGCATGAGATGAGATTTGATGATTTATTGTTTTGGGTTAGAATTAATTGTATGCGGTGGAAATTGAACAAGTGTTCGAGGCATATTTGTGTTGTCTCCTATATGATTTTATTGCTGAAGAGCCAGCACACATGGACCCAATACTACCCTCCACCGCCATTTCATGTAGGGTACCCTAAACAACGGTCTCTGTCTTTGTTGTAGTAATTATACCCTTAAATTATTTTTCTAATAATTAAGAACATGAACCCAGTTGAAATGTTGATTCTATTTTAGATGTTTGCTCAATTTCTTTAAACAGGGCAGAGAAACTATTAAAAAAAAAAACCCATTATATAATATTATGCATTACATAATCTCAATATAATATATTAAATAAGAAGGGAATTCTTTTGGAAAAAATGTTAATGTCTGTAAAAGAGTACATTTTTAAGTAAGTTTTTAACAACATTAAAAAAAAAAAAAAAAAAAAAAAAAAGTGTTTCTTTATAAAACGATCAAATTTATATATTGTATTTGTTGTTGGACCGTCTATATCATGTATTAATCCGAGTCTAACAATTGGGTCTCATATGATGGTGGTGACTCAATTCATTGAGCACATATTGAACTAATTGCTTTACCATTAAATTTCAAGTTGAGCATAAATAGGATCGAGCATGTGCATGTGCATGTGACATGTCATCTCTCAATTTGACTTGTGGAAGTGAAAAAGTGGATGAAATTTTAAATTGAAAGTGTTAAAGCACTAAGCAACAATTACTAGCTAGTTGTGTTATTACTAAAATAATTAAAGACAGATCATTATTGGATGACCGAGTAGTAATTAAAATGTTTAGGGTTAAAAAGTTTATTTCCTATTTGGTCTCAAGTTCGAATCTCACTGATTGTTATCATGGATCGCAGGATTTATCTTATTTCAAAAACTTTGTTCGGAAAGGAATGATTTAATCTAATGCATGCAAACTTCCAAACAAAATAGAAATTTTTGCGGCTATGAAATCTCCAACGAGGATCCATAAATATGACCCTCAAAACCAAAAATCATGGTCATTAAGGTCGAAGCGAAGCTGCAGTTTATAGAATATGAGTCGTAGTCAATAAATCATTTTCCAAGTAGATGTGCTATAAATTGTTGAGATAGATGGCATGTCTGTTTAGAATGACAACTAGTATAGACATGGTTAAATTATCCTCCTTATGGCCTTATCTTTGGAATTAATATCAATATTTATTTAAGTGGGGTTCCTTCAACTTTGACGCTTTAAATAGCCCCCCTTTTTTATAGGAATTTTGGGGGCTAAAAGTATAGCAACTCTCCATTCATTGATTGTCATATGAGACCATGCAAATTGCAATAAGCCATCCATAATTCTGTTGCTAACATCACTTATGGCAGATGTTCAATATTATAATTCCTATTGTCTTTGTCTTGTCACCATCCTTTGCCGAGTCAGAATGATAACAAACATCATTGAGATGCAAATTTACTATTGCATGTATTCTCTGACGAGATTTGGTTTAATTTGTTGTTGGGTTTGGACTGCACAAAGGCCCAAACTGCTAGATATTGAGGGCGCGGTGACATTATCATACGCATTAAGCAAGTATCAGCCCTCGTCCACGTTCCACCATCTCTATCTACTTTCAAAGTCGGTTCATAAACCCAATACCGCTGAGAATCTACTGAAGTCATTGAAGCAGTTTGCAGCCAACAACGGAAAAAGTTGTAAATGTTGGGATGTAAAAAGGGTCTTCTACAGCCTATGTTTACTAAATACAGTAAAAGCTAAATCATATATCAATAGAATGTAAGGCTCAAAAGAGTCGAAAGGAATTAATGTTGCTTAGAGAGACAGATGAAGTTGAGCATCATATTGTTAGAATAAGCATAGATTATTAAGTAAGGAGTACACCCAACTCATTCTTCTGAAAGAAGCACAATAAAAACATTACTTTTTAAATTGACGATTTGGAAAATGGAAAGCCACGAGGGACGACGAAGAAGAACTAAAGATCTGAAATGTAACTGCATATATAAACTACTGATAGAAGCAAAAATATTGAATCTCTTTGTATTTACATGTCTTGATAACTATATCAAAGTGTTCTGTTATTGTTGTTATGCATTAGTTTTTTGGGGCGGGGTGGTTAGAAAGCTTAAACCATAGTCCATTTTTGTCTAGCCTATACACCCATATATGGCAAAAACCTATCTTCACGCATGACAAAAGCAAATGCAAATTTTAAAAGTTGAAGCAACTCTCACTTAACCCATAAATTCCAGGAAGCAGCAGCTTTCTTTTTAGTTTTTTCTAGAGTACTATGGTGAAGCTCTTACATAGATGCACACCATTACTTTTCTAACTTCTTTTTAATGAATCCTCTGTTCAGTCTCTTCTCAGAATAAAATTGAGAAAATTGTAGAAATAGGGGTTCCTTGCGGCCCAAAACACTTGGCTAACTAAATTGTCCTTCATGTTTTGGACTGAAGGGAGCTCCTAATTCTTCTCTTTTCCTTCTCCAATATTTTGGCCACAGGAGATTTGTAACTTTTTGACGGATATCTTCATTCTTCATCGATCGTTTGTCGTTGGGAAACTTTGGATCACTGCTAACTGGTATGAGAATCACATCTTTTAATTAGCTTATTCCATTTTGGGAATGATTTTACTGCAAGTTCGAAGATTTAACGTATGACCGCTTTACGAGTTTATAATTTTAAGGGCATGAGGTGTGCTTGGTGATTTGTGGATTTTCCTTTACTGAGTTGATGGTTAGTTGCTGGTGTAGAAGTTATCCAATCTTGGGATGAAAACTTCAGAGTGAAGTTGGTAAGTACTGGCTCACAGTACCATTAAAAACATAAGTATATATATTTATATATTTTGGATAATTGACCCAGGAATTTAATCATCAATGATAGAATTGCAACACAGAATACTGTATATAAGCATCTTCTGATACACTAGAGAAGCTTTTCTGAAATTAGTAACTTTATTCGGGCATTCTAATGATTTGTGTTTCAGAATTAAAGGGCGGACAAAAGCGAGTCTATAGAAAAAGATGGCCAGCGTGATTTAACTGGTGAGTATGACTGTAAGGCAAGAGGAGGAGGAACTGCAAAATTTTGGTGCGAGCGCAGCTTGAATTCACATAAATTAAAATAATTTATAATCTTAATTAAGTAATAGTTGCTTCTTTCCCTGTCTTGGGATTGAAAAACACATTGAAAAATTCAATGGAGCATTAACTGCTGGAATTGGATAGTGTTTTCTATAATATCCGCAAGCCGCAAGGTATACCTCCCTTGAATAATATGTTCTGAATTTTTCTCCTGGAAAGAACAGCTACAAGCACATTAATTTTAGTGGCATTTGTTTTCCTGCTCTTCTCCGAAATATATTTATTGTTTCATGGTCTATAAAATAAGAGGACAACTTCCCAGCTATATGGTATGTTGATTCTGTCTTTTGTGTCACCAATTTTATATATTTTATTATATGCTAAATACAAATATACAACTATATTGTACTTGATTTGAATTTAGATTTCATTAATATAAAATCTGAACTCCATATGAATCTTAGGCGTGCCTGCCATATTGTGAATACTAATTCTTTGTGAGCGAAAGATTTTTCAGCCACAGGACACATTTAAATCTGGTTTCGAAGTATAGCAGTAGCAAACACTTTTGATATCCATATGTAAATTTATATAAATATGATCGATCATGCACAAGGAGAAAAGTCTTGGCAATTCGCTGCCTGCTGCTGTTGCTGCAAAACGCATTTGAGAGTTGAACAAGATCGGATGGCCTCTCCGGCTAATGGAACCACTGGCAACACGTCACAGTTGCAAATCTCGATCATTGAACCATCTGGGTCGTGAAAAAACAACTGATCCACATAGATTCCACCCTCTTCTACTCTAGCCTTTATGTACTCTATCTTCATCTCTTTCAGTTTTCTCTCTACTATTGCCATGCTCTCACACTGCCAAACCCAAACAAAAATCCACTAACTTAAATGCTTGTAAATATGTAATATGCAGAAATAATATGGAAGATAAGAGAGAGAAATACTTGGAAGGATATGTGGTTGTCCTTGGGATTTATCCGGTTGATGGAGGGCATTTCATTAGGATCTTCAGATTTCAGGAGATGTACGCTAATTCCATAATTGAATAACCTGTTTTTTAACAACACAACACAACAAAAATGAATCAAAATTCAAGTAAACAGATAACTATATGTTATGTCTTAATTTTTATCGCTTTTAAATAATAATAATAATTCATATACCATGCGCCTTCAAAATCAAAAGAACCAGGCCTTCTAATGGGAAAGAAACCAAGAACATTCTGGTAGAAATCAATAGATTTCTCAACTGATCTGCACACAATAGAGATGTGATTCAAGGACTTGAGACGTAAAGGATTCTCCATGCCTTCAATCTATTACAACCAAAATTCACTAGAAAATTGAGATTAGAAAGATGTGAATGTTGATTTGGAAACAGGATCGGAGGTATTGGTGACTGGTGATTTGAAGCTATAAATAGGGAAGAATCCACGAACTCATCTCTCCACATCAGCATTTGTACTTTTCAGATAGTGGTGTTTCTTACACGTAGATCCTACGTTGATGGCACAGCTGTAGCCAGTAGTTGAAAGTAATTTAATGTGTTACAAGTACATTTTTGTCTTGTACTAAAGCTCAGTTCTGTCAAGATATATACGGTACATAACATTGATTTTATTTCATAGTTGCTGACTGCCTCCAAATGAAATTTGACCCGCACCTTCCCTGAGCTTATATTATGTTATTCAGTATAAATTTTATACATTCTGGATTTATAATTACAGTTTTTGTTGAAGACAGGTTGAATTAAAAAATAACATTTTGTTAATTAAATAATATTAATCTGCTTATTCATTGAAACACTTTGAAAGTCCCATGCATATAGGTTTTGAAACTAATATTATATCCTAATTGGGTGACCAAATATTTTGGCAAGATTCATCTCCGATTGGATCTCTGTTAAACTTTCAATGGAAGGTGATGCTTTCAAAGAAGAGTTTTCTGGGTTTAACGAACTAAAAAAAAAAATTGTAATGTTAATTTTGTTAAACAGAAAGGAGAATTTTACGTGCAGAAATATATTTTAGAGTTAGAGTGATAGTGAGTTCTGCATGGAAAATGCTTGTTTATATAATTAAGTGATTCATAGTCAAACCACGAGACTGATAAGTTTAAATATTAATAGAATCAACTACTAAGAACTCAAGAAAAAAATATCAACCCGCTCGTTAATTCATATCTGTAAATAGCAACTTATCTGAGGCAGTTCAAGCCTATATAGAATCAATAAACAGGTAATTGATGTGTAAAACAGTATCAGATTTAACCCTAGCTAAATACCTCTGAAATCAGTAAGGACTAAAAGTTAGTTTTTGAGTAATTAAATTAATTTGAAAAAAGTACGTTTGACACTAAGAAACAGACTCAAAAATCTCACCTACGACTGCCAATCTGTGTGGACTTTGGTAGTGGAGGTGATTGAGTTTGCGTTTGCGATTACGTCGTCATTAATTTTTCAAATTTCAATTGTCATAGTTAATGTTATTTCAATTCAAAATCACTTTCTACTTCTGTATCTGATACTGATGCTGATGTTGTAATCTGTTTCTAGTGAAGGCCATAACCAGGGTAGTGTTTATTAGATTAAGGTGCATGCATTGCATGAAACTTCAGGGAGCCTTCTTTCTTATCAACTCCTAGCTAATCCACCTTTACAATACAGTCTCTAGCGCAATTCGATTTTGCTTCACCAGATCTCCTATCCTTGTCAGAAACAAGTACTCTACCTATATTTTCTTCTTCATTTGTCAAACTAATAAAACAAGTCTTAACCCAATTTGAATAAACGCATAACCTTTATATATATATATATACACATATAGAATAACAAAGTTTATGCTTAAATAACAATTACTGAGTTTGTTTATATATTATCAAAGAAGATTTGAATTCAAGAAGTTTATAGTGATGGTGTGAGGGATCACATCACATCAAAGTATGGGATTAAAGAACTTGATTTAGTGATAAACAAAAACAAGATGAAATCAGGGAGCTGAGTAAATTAAAAAGAAATTATTCGTTTCGTCTAATATTTGAGCAAAATATTTATAAGCAAGATTAAATTGGACCATAGATAGATAGATGATCATAGATAGGAGTGACTATAGAATTCAACAACTTCCTTATTATTAGATTTTTCAAAATAAATTAATGAATAACACATGTAAATAATCAGGTCTCAATAGAATTCTAAATAAATAAAATCATCAGAAATGGGCTGTAAACCATTTTACAAAGTCCGTAACAAGGCCTGTGTATCTAGTATTAGCCCAGTCCTGAACTGCCGGGTTCACTTTAGTTACTATAAATTTGATGATTTCAGTAAGGAAAAAGAGAGGTTGATACCCCAATTTGTCAAAAAATTTCTCATAATTGTGATATGGCAGTTTACAAATTGGTTAAACTGGTTTTATCAGGCTAATTGTCAGTTATTCCGTTATAATTGTGAGAAAAAATTTATAAAATTGGACTATATCATAATATTACCCTTTCGATAATCGAGTTTTAAAAGTGGTATACTGTAATTGATAATCTTATTTTGTACCAAATTTAATTAAATGGGATTAGGGATTAAACACTCATTTACCTGTAGAAAATCACACCATTCTATCAACAAATATCACATTCATAAAATTTTTTTACCTATATTTTACTAATACTTAAATCAAATACCACTTTCTGACCATTTTGCCCTAAGCAACTACCGACTTTTAGACTAACACCACAGGAACAAATTTGGTATTCCATATTCTTTCATAGGATGGCCGTCTTTTTTAGGTCTCTTGTATATTATGTTTTAGTTATATGGAGCAATTCTTGATGATATGATTTTGAAGTCCAGTAATCAATAACCTGTTTTAGTTATATGGAACCATTCTTGATGGAGCATACCAATACGATTTTGAAGCCCAGTAATCAATAATGTTTCTGAAAGCTTAATTAATTAAATAAATAAAACACTGAAAACCCACACTGGGCTTGCCCGCCCGACTTCCTTAGGGCTCTCTTTAAATTTTCCCTCAAAAATTTTCTGGTGAAATCACCGAGACAAAATGGACGGAGAACTAAAGATCTCCGTTGACAAACTCTCCGTCAAGCGCTTGGATGCCATCGAAGAGAACGGCGTCGAACGATTTCCACCGTATGGTCCCTGTTTCAAACTTCGTTTCATTTTTCACTATAAATCCTTGAAACTAAATAAATTAAAGATTATTTGAAATTATGTTTCTGCCTGTTTTTTTATTCTTTTTTCTTAACCTTTAACAAGTGATTTTGATAGTCTGTAGTCACAAAAATTTACCTTAAGTTAGTTTTCAAATAAGATTCAGGGTTGCTTATGTTTTTCTTTTTCAATAGGTTTTGTGAATACATGTTGATTTTGGGAGTATTTTGTGTTAATTAAATAGTGATGTCAATTATGATGAAAAGCGAGAGTCGTTGATACGGAAAATAGACTTTGCGTGGGCAGTGGAGAAAGATGATAATAAGAAGCAGAAGAAGAAGAGCTCGAAAGAGAGTAGTTCAACCACCGCAACGACTCCATTGCAGTGGCAGAGCATGGTGGAGAACCTGCAGCTGGCTCACCAGGAGCTTTCTGTCATTATAGACCTTATCAATACTGTGAGCTACTCCAAACGTTCTAATTATTTATCTATTGATAATTGATCGTTATTTTGTAGTTGCATTCCATAATTCTGCCACTTGGTTTTTATTCTGGTTAAATTTTGAGGGCTTATTTTATTTTAATAATGAGACTATATTGCTGAAGTTGTTGGTTGTTGTATTTTAAATCTTGTATAATAACACAAGTGTAACACAGAGTTTTCGATAGAAATATGTGAAAAAAGTCCTTGGATTTTGTTTGATTGTTGAGAAAATGCAAGCAAAACATAATTTAAACTTTGCTAATGGATATATAAGTAAACCTAAGAAGCCGTTACCTTTTGTTTGGTTTGGTTTGGAACCTTTTAAGACTTGAAATTGCTGTACCACTTGTTTAGTCCACATATATAAATAAGTAGACAAATGATTCCCCGTATGAATGTCATTAGTTGATTTTTGTTTGGTGGTTTGGCTTGTGTATTCTTGCTTTTTGTAGAGGATTTAAGAGCTCTGTGTGAAATACAACTGGAAATGAGTGGGTGTTCTTTAGATTAGATAGTAATGAATGCTAATTTACGATATTGATTTCTTTTGATTTGCCAAATGTAGGTGGAAGCCAATGATGCTGTAACAGTGGCTAGCATGACCAGGCCAAAGCCATTACCTAATGAAGTTCTGTCTGACTTCGCTGTATCTGCAGCAACAAAGCTACAGTGCTATAGGGTATTTCTTTTTGTCTTTTTAGTGCTGTATTTTTCTTTTGATATTCTCTAAGAGCCTCAACTTTTAATTTCTTGTAATGCTTTTGCTCCAGCGTCTGGGTAAATATTTTAAGCAGTCTGCCAAAGCTTTGGAACAGCAGGTTGCTAGGGAAGCAAGATTTTATGGTGCTCTAATCAGGTGAGTTTCCCATACTGGCCTTTACAGAACACTAGTTTGATATAAAATCGCTTTTATATTGGCCTGTACAGAACACTAGTTTGATAAAAAATCACTTTGCTAAAAGCAAACATTGACAATTAGGTAGACCTCATCATTTTCTTTTCTTTCGCTTGTAAAAACACCTATGCAACCAAAGTGCTGTGATCTGCATCCTGTTTTAAATTTATTCATCTAGATAAATTATGAAGCTCATAACTGTGTGATGGTATCTGACATATGCATAGTTCTTCAACAACACTCTCTATGCATCTTTTCCTGACAAGCGAATAGATTGCAGCAAAACTGGAAGGTTAAGCGGCAGCGTGTGGCAGCTGCAGCTTCTGGAAATGAAGGCTTTACCATTGATCTTTTTGACAGTTTATTATACGATTCAGCAGCTGTATTAAAGCCATCTTCTCTGTCTACAATTCGTGTCGAACATGATTCGGCTGGTATGCTGGCTATAAATTTACCCCCAAACTCATGCCGTTCTCTTCGTTTTGGTTTTCTTGGTTTCCATTCCACTGATAGTTCCAAGGAATCCGATGAGAGCAAAATATATTGCTCTACTCATCCATCTAAAGAAGCTGAGAAGGAGTCAGTCAATGATGATGAGTGTGTTAAAGAAACACATTCACTTCTTCGTGAAGTTCATCAAGCAATTTTTTATGAGCAGGTAAGAGTTTTCATTCTTCTCTTTTTATGATTATATATCCTTACTTTTTTCTCTCTTTGCTTTAAAACTTTGGTTCTTCTGCCTCCAGCTCTTTGATATAGTGAATCGTGAAGCATTTAAACAATCATTAGGAGTCAATCTCACTGGAATTCGAGAAAATTATCTGCAATTAGGCATTGGTCAGGGAACCTCTGTGTTCATATCACTTAAACCATCCAGTCAGGGTGATCAAAAAGTTGACAGTTCGGGCACCCAGAATGTGGAATCTGCTGTTTTACCTCTGGAATCATTCGATGGAGTAAAGTTAGCTGAAGAAAAGGATGATAGTTTGAAAAAGAGACGGGGTTATCCTAATCGTGTTTGTTATGAGATTTATCTGCAACAGATTTTTCATGAGCATCTATATGTAAGAGATAAAAATAGATCGATTTCGACTGGTGCTCGAGCAATTGGTCAACAAACAAAGGATGGGTCAGGTCTTCTTGGTCATTTCTGCATGTCATTGGCTCATAGAATATTTTCTAACAAAGTTCACTTGGAACTGGAAAATGTGGTATTGTCCTTGTCTCTCGGACATGTACTACTAACTACTTTTCACTTGCCATTTATAGTTGAAAGTGTCCTTGATTTATGTTCTTTGTAATCTCTAGGTTTGTGGGGTCCCATATCTCCAATTGATATCCCATCCTACTTGGCATTCTCGAACGTCTTCATGGACACTCTTTTTAAAGGTTCCTCTGTCCATTCTTCATGGAGGTGCTCAACTCCAGACATCAGAAATCCATGGTGTGAAGAATGTTGGTAAGTCACAGTTTCGGACTAAGGTGGTGGTAAATGATGATCGCATCAATGTCGAAGGAGAAGGCACTCCTAATGTTGTCGGCTTGTTTAAAGAGAGATCTGAAGATATATCTTCTATGAACAAATATGATTGTGACTTGGCAGATCTTCCTGTGATAATTCTACAGCAGGTAGGTCACTACTTCATCTTGTTTCATTTTGATTCATTTTCTCTTCTTTCTCCTGTATTGCCTTTACATAGGATAACAGAGAGCTTGAATATATATATATTATTTACCTTTGTTTCTGAGATCTACTGTTCTAGTTTGGTTGTGTGAAGTGGATGCATGGGTGGGTCGAGGCTTTAAGAGTTTTAGGTTCAATTTTTTTTCCCAAACAAGAAAAAGATTTGGGCCTTTGGGGGGTTGGTGCCTCCCCTGGCAATTCAGTATATCCACTAGGGATGGCAATGGGGTGGTTCGGGGGCTGGGAGGCCTCCTCCTTTCCCCACCCCACTTAGGATTTTGGTCTCCATTCCCCGTCTTGTTCCCCAACTTGGGGAATTCCCACATGGAGAGTGTGTTCCTCGAACTCACTCTATTCCCCAATTTATTTATATATAAAATATATAAATAATCACATTATAAATATATAACATTATAATTAAGTAAACCATTACTATATAGTATTAATGTTCTAATAAAAATAACCATAATATATTATAGCAATATTAAAAAGTAAGAAGTTTAAATAAGTCATAGCTAAAACAATTAAGAAAAAAAAACCAAAATTGTAAAATAATTTCTAATGTGTCATAGCATTATTTATTTCCTGATGTCTTCTTCATTTCTCTTCCTCAATATTCATTAAGACTTCATTTTTTTTAAATGTGAAATAAATAAAAAATACAACAATTTCAAATTATAATAATAATTATATTTATATAATAAAAATATTTTATATGTAATTTTATAATGGGGAATGGAGCAGGTTTGAGGTGGGGAATACTAAATCCAACCTCTATCCATTTCAATATGGGGAATTAATTTGTTCCCAAAACCTACTTCATTCCCTAAATTAACTCTTCCATCCCTGCCCCCAATAGAGGCTGTTCTCCATGGGTGCCCAACCCCGTGGGGCATTTTGCCATCCCTAATATCCACCCCTGCATGGATGTATCAATATTGGTTGAAATTATCAACGTTTGCTTAGTATATATTATCCTACCCTTAGGATGTTTGTTTTGAATTTGATTTAATGAAATATGTTTTATGTTAAGAGAACAAACAATTTTGACACATTAAATTTCTGGTTGCTTGCATTAGCTTGTAATAAATATAAATTATTGATGCCATAGATTTGAATAATTTTGGAATCTATTGGTACCACTTTAGATTTTCTCCTTCTGGTTTAGTTAAAAAGACAAAGAAAGGGTGAAGTTTATGTTTCTTGAATGATTATGCACTTGCGAACATGTTTTGCTAAAGATTGTCGACTGATTGAGGTTGTCTTGTAATTTTGACAATAGGTTGCAAGCCAAGTTATTCGTTGGCTACATGAGGAAGCTCTTATGGTGGGGATAAAAGCAAATCGTGATTTTCTATGTTTGTCGTTTGAGCTGGAGCAAAGTGAAACAGTGAGCTTGGTAGCTCATGTGGACCCAGAAGATATGAATGGATGCATTTCATGGTGGCTGGTAATGGAGGAGGCTTTTGCAGAGGAGACAAAACTTCGAACAGACATATCCGATGGTGTTTCAGATTATCGGAAATTCTTGGGCCATTTGTCTCTGGATGTGTTATATTCAACACTGATGGACTTGGTTAGCTTGTGTGGAGGTGGAAGCCATTAGTCATCTCTTTCACCCACGCATTAACGAAAATGATCTTTTTTTTTTTTTATTGTTCTCAATTATGTTTCCTGTATAATATGTTTTCATATTTCTTTTCTTATCAAGTAATTTTGACGTTGGGTAATGATAAGTGGTGAGTATGATGAAAGCAAAAAGTTGTTGTATTCAAATAATTTCTCCAAGTTAGTTGGGAAATTAGCCATTCATATCTTTTGGAGTTACCTGATATGAAGTTACAAGTTTCCTGGAAACTAAACCTTATTCACAAAGAAATCATCCTGGCCATTCAATTCATAGTAACTTGACATTTTGCATTTCTCCTAACTACGTTATCCCTGAATTCCCCTTGCATCGGCCAGTGGAGTTTATGCAGATAATGACTTGTAAACGAATTGATCCGCAAATAACTTCTATTCTAAAAGTCTTCTTCTTTTTTTTTTTTTTTTTTTTTTTTTTTTTTTCTACATACATAGCTTGAATGGATGGATGATGCAAATTGAAGAGAATTTAAATTTCGAGATAAAAAAAAAAAGGGATTGGATTAAAGGAGAAATAACGAAAAAAACCATCACTGAGCAGTTAACTTCCTTGATCCTTGATAAGAGTGACCATTAGAGTTAACTTTAGGGTTCAATAACCATTAGAGTTAACTTGAAGGTTCAAAAAATTATTTGAGGTGCACATATTCTTTATAATTTAAAAAATAATAATAATAATGAAGAAAAGAAATAAAACTCTTATCTAATCCACCGAATGTTTACCTGTACCTAGTTAGGCAGCAACGCATAAAGCAGGATCCATCCTACCCTAACCTACCCATTACTCAAACCAATCCTACCTTGATAAGTATTAAAGATTGACATTTAAGATTCTTAAGAATCAACGTTAGACACATGCCCAGCATCCTCACGCTCACATGCCTTAAGCCGTCTGATACTCCCACATCATTTGACTTAATTCCCATAATTATCCACCTAAGTCAACATTTAATCCTTAATAAATTATATTTTATTTAATTTTTTTCACATTCATTCTTTACAAGGCACACGAAAGGAATCACACCTCTAACACCATTGTTGCCTTTGCCGTGCTCCCTATCATATCTATTTTATTCTTCAATATTCTGTCGTTATATTTATACTATACAGATCCCCCTCTCCTCTCGTCATCAACAACAACCACAAAACACTCTCTCAGTATGTATTACTTCAAATGACTTAGTTGTCCTTTCTTTTCTTTTTCCCTCTGCATTATTTAGTTGTTGGCCTGGAACCGGTGAAACCGAAGCAATTTCTCCGTGGGTATCGAAGAGAATTTTAATTCAAATTTTGGAGTTTGGATATTTTACGGGGCTCCATATGGGTTTGTCTAAATTCTAGTATTGGGGCTCCATAGTCAGTTTTTTTTTTTTTCCTTTTTCTTTCTTATTTTATTTTCTTTTGATGTTAATGGCCGTACTCTTGAGTTGGGTTTTTGTGAGGATTTTGATTTCTTTTATGGGTTTAAAACACAAGCAAGATACTTTAACAGATTGATTTTTTTGTTAAAAAAAAATGATTCCAGCATTCAGCTTTTAGAATTTTACTGACAAAGACGTCACTTGCATTGGATATTAACTAACATTTTGCAAAGAGTTAAGCGAGTTTATAGTTTTTGTGGGGTTATAATGTCTGGTGGAACACCAGTTGGCGGTGGATATATGAGGCAAAGGCATAGTCAGGGTTATGCGTCGAGTGGTGATGACCTTGAAGATGATGCGTGCTCTAGGCCCCAACCTTTCTCACCTCCAACTAGTCGACCCAGGACTTGGCTTGAGATTTTGGAGAATGTGCTTTGGATTGCTTCAGCTCTTTTCATTATTTACTATGGTGATCGCCATTCCAATTTTATCTATCTTCTATGGCACGATGACAGAATTAGAAGGTTAGTTTCATGTTTTACTTGTTTTGTTTTTATTTCAATTGTTCATCGCCTTTTTCATTGCTTTCATTGCTTTCATTGCTTCAATTATGTTTTGATTTTATTTGAAAGTTTTGGTTGGAGTATTTTGTAATATTTTTGTAGTATGCATGTGCATTAAAGTTTAAGTTAGGTATAAGATTCTTTCT
>WYDK02000023.1:962189-991331 GCA_009867345.2 Toxicodendron radicans
AGGTGTGAAACTTAATTTAATGTTAGCACCCTCTCACTAAACCTCCTTTAATCATCTGTAGTTTCATTTTGCCTTTTTTGTTAAATTTTTTATTTATTTTATTTTTTTATCTTTTAGAGAAGTTTAGAATGAATTCAATATATTAACGTCACAGTCTGAATCTGATATGTTCAAATTGATCGTTACGGACTGGGAAGACAGTAGAATATTGAGTGATAATTTGAAACTTCTGAGAAATAGTAGAAATACTGAAGAGTTTCCAATGATAATTGATTTATTAACGAAATAAACAAAGCCCAGATTGACTGGGTAGAATTCCAGTTTCTATGACGTGGTCAAATAATGTGAGCAATAATCAAGAGACTTGCTTTTGTAAAGCATTAACAGTACCCTTTATCACCTTTATGATGTTGGGAAGAATAAAAATAGATAGATGTTGGAACTGTTTTGGCATTCAACACGCGGAAACAGCTCGTGGGTGGTGGTCTGGTCAACCTATCAGCAATGCCAAGGCATCGATTACCATTATCATTATTCTCATTCTCATTTTACTTAATTATAAATCTGAACACAGTCGATGATTTGGTAAGTTTTTAAACCCAAATATACATCACAACTGTACCTAATGCTTAACCTTTTCTTGAGTGTCTTGTGACCTTTCCCTCTGTAGACGAGCACCAAAGACAAACGTATAAACAACATCTATATATTGGAGGAGCACAAAAAACAGAAAGATATGAACAAGAATTCGATTAGAATTGGATTGTGTATTTAGTCAATGCATTTAAGATTATGGTTAACAACTCTTTTTCTTCTGCCAACAAACTTGAACAAGTCATAGGTTTGGCCGACCTCTGTCTTTAACCTCAATATTCGCCTTAATTAAACTTCACCCGATTCTAGAAAATATACAATCTCTGGTTTAATAATAATTCCAACTGTCAATTCTGATTCTGGATAGTTGTTGAACTGAAACTAGTCGTTTTCCATGAACAGAGACGTAGATTATTATGGTTAATCCCGGATTTGTATCCACTACTTTTTTTTTCTGGTATTTATTTTATGGATTAATAAGAATGTTATGCTTATTGCTTATGCATGCATGAGAAAAGTAAGAAAAAAAAAAGTGAACCCCACCTGAAAGACTTTTACTTAAACCCCACAAAGACCTCAACCATGTCGTGTCCCCCAAGTTGAGAAAGACATGTTTCAACGTCTCTCCTCTTCAAAAAGGAAAAGTAGAGCTTCATAATTCCAATTCCAACCATAGTGCTGTGAATAGTTTTGTGAGTTTACATAAAACTCATCATAACACACTGAAATTCTTATAAAATTAGGCATTTAAGATAGTGAGGCGCCGAAATAAAGTTATCTTCTCTTTTGCAAACAGTATGGAGCAAAAAAGAGAATAATATCACTAATTGAATGCAACTATGTCTTTGAATATGAACCACCTTGTTCATCTCAGTTGTCCCAAACCTCTCATTTGTCTAACGAATGAGTTTATGAAAGCAAAAGGTTGAAGACTTTTAAAAGAAAACGATAAGATCCAAAGTAATACCTATTCTATTCTATTCTATTCTATTATTTCAATGGTACACATAGTCTTTTCCTTTCGTGCTCACTAAGTTCATTTGAAATCGACAAACTTAGTTGCAACACTTTAACATCAATCAATGTCCACCTCAAAACTTCCAATCACCATTTTTTCTCTTACGTTATAATTGCAGGATGTAAGTGATCACCAAAGTCTCACCAGTCTCCAACGTGATCATAAACTATTCTCATAGAAAAAAAATTTACTTGTTGATCTTCCCAAACCTCTTAAATACCAGTGAACTGTCAATTCCGAATTACACTCTTCCTCCGCACACTTACACAGAGAAGTGGCTTATTCTAGACAATACGATAGCTTAAGCTTTGAGAAATGTTTCAATTCCTTCAATAACTATAACCTTCTTATAATGATCGCCATCTGGTTCAGGTATTGATTGCTTAGACTTCAATTCCCACATCCACAAGCATAGTTATAAACTTGAAGGCTAATGTTAATGGTAATGGCTTCATTCAGTCACCAAATCCAGGCTCATCTCTCTGTTTTCTACAGATAGATAATAATTTCTCAACTTTCCCACCCCCTCATTCAAAGGGTAATGATTAGATGGGTAGTTGTATCTGTTTCTATGATGCTGAGATGCTCACTTCAATTTATTTTTAATATTATTTAACGGTAATATGATCTCAATTCTGTATGTATACCCTAGCTTTATCTCATATTCTTTACATAAGATAAAGAGTTATGGGATCAATGAGAATCCCATGTCCCCAGTCCCACCATTTGGTCTAATTATATATGGGATTTGGGGTAATAAATCCCATTAAGGTGGGATTACATACAAACAAATACCCAGAAGGTAAATAGAAGAAGAAAGCAAATTGTTGTTAAAGAATGCGTGGAAAGGTGGGAAGCCATATCATGTAGCGTTCAAGCTTTACATTTGAAATGGATATTGGGTTTGGGCCATTCTTCATACGAATAATTAATTATGTCGTCAATAAACAAGTCTCTGCTAGTTTTGTGTACCAAAAAGTAACCCATCAACATTATATTACACCAATTACTGTTTGGATCCCTCCTAAGATGAAGAGTAATTATAATAATTATGCAGAAAGAATGAAAAGGGTTGTGTTTTGAAGAAAAAATAAACTAATAAGATGATGGTCCAGATGAATACATTATATATTAATGTAGATTGGATTCAAAACCCAGTTCAATGGTGATTCAATGAACTTCTGATGACCAATAATCAGGAGTGAAAATAGTGAATGAAAAGAAAAAAGGGGTTATCATACTCCAATCACTGATATAATTTTACTCACCCTCACCGATTTAATATAATCAAAAATCTTCTTCCCATGGCCCATTCTGATCATCACTTCATCAGCATAAACCACCGTTTTAGATTTTAATTTTTATAATTACCAATTTACCCTTTATGGACATGCATGTATCAAATGCGGTGGGTCAAACTCTTTTGTGTATAAATTAAAAAACATTTTATTTTTGATATTATTCATACTTATTTTTCTTGTGTTGGTTTGGTAATGGTTTGCCCCAAGTCTCAAACAAACAGCTATCTTCCAATCTTCTTCTGATTTGTTCTTCATTTCTACTAATAAAAACAACCACCAAAGTCTCATAATTCACAACTCATCTTTCTTTTCTTCCTTTATAATGGTTTAGGTTTTGCTTTTCCCCTCTCTCTCTCTTCTTGAATTACACGCTCTTCTGCTTGGTAGGTTGTGCCATTGAACTCATGGGCCCTCAACTCCACTCAAGTTTAATGGTCTCTATCTCCTCTTTCAGTGCTCTCTCTTTGCCTTGCCCCCATTTTCTTACTGTCTCCCATTTATCTCGTTTTTCTTTCTATACTCTTATGACAAGATAAGCTTCTGCAGTTTCTGTTTTCTCTCTTTAGAAACTATGGTACGGTAGTTTATCTTGTGAGGTTTCTCCGTTTGGGTTTTTGATTTTGGTGATGGGTTTTGCATATAATGCAGTAATGATGTTGGGTTTGGGTTGTGATCAACTGTGGTTGACTGTAGTTCATGGGTTTGACTCTGGGATATATCTCTGACTTTTTGTCTTCTTGAACCGATTTTTGGTTAACTACGGGCTTCTTGATCTTGGAATTCGGAAAATCGGCGAATTTTCAAGGTGGACTTATGCAGTTGTTTTTTCCGTATGTTTTGTGTACGAATGATGAGTGAAAGAAGAACTTGATTTTCGTGGTGTTAAATCTGGTTGTGGCAAGTTCTTGAAGGACAAAAATGGACAGAATGATTCAACCTCCTCTGGTAAATTCTTTGTCTATCTTTCGGCTAACTTGTTGTGTTGAGTTTAATCACATACTCATATACACATATAGCAATGTAATGCTTAATCGGTGACTTTCATAGTTTCATTTGTGTGGTTTTTAAATTTCGGTGCTGCTTGATCCTAGCGCATAGTTTTAGGGTTTTGGTGGTTCATGGTGTTTGAATGTGTACCCATCTATGTTTTCTAACTTCTGAAGACGTGTAACCATCAACCCACCAAATCTACTTGAGCCTCGATTTTAATAAGTTGGAGAAAGTTCTCTCCTGTCTGAAGATCATTATCATAAATTTGTGAAATAATTAACCGACAGTTCGTAAAAGATAAACTGTATCAACTCTCTTTATCGATTCTAGGTTGCTCATCCTGTAAAATTCGGATATCTGATTGATTCCAACTGCAAATTGAACCGAAATCAAATGGCTGCAACTTCATAAGTGCTCCAAACACTTTTAATACCTTCTCCTGAGGTATAGAGTTTTGAATAAAGTTTTGTTGTACTGAATTTGAGCATTAGTGGGCATTTGATATTGTTATAGCCGGAGTTGAGCGAGTCAAAAGGATTTCTTTTCAGCTCCATTATTGTCTTATAGACAAGTATACAGTAGCAAGTTTTGTAGTTACTGGTAAGTCTTTTCGATGTTCTCACTTTCTTGTATATATGTACTTTCTAAGGAGAGATGGTAGTTGACTAGTTGTACCTTCTAATCTTGTATTTTTCCTCTATGCTTAAGTTCCTTGAGTCTCAAACTCTTGTGATATTCTTTCCGCCCATTGACTTAATATAGGCATCGCTATGTGAGCTCTGAATTCGTATACCCCTTTTTTTTCTTTTTGTGCTTGTTTTTGTTGCCAGGCGTATACCTGTTGTATATTTTCTCTCATTCATGAGATTAGTCTAGTTATGTCCAAAATTTATAAATAGTTTGATTTGTTCACAAAGATGAATCCATTCGGTTGTACTTCAAATCTATTTTGAAGATAGAAATTGAAATATTAGCAAATTTTGTTTGTGTTAAGATTCTAGTCTCTGACTACAGTCATTATGGTTTTTAGTTTTATACTTAAGATGCTGCAAGTGCTCCAGATTACTTACTAGTTGGTGGATTTTTTTTTTCTGTTATTGGAGAGTGAATGAAAGAACTTATGCATTTATAGGTGCATAGTTGCACATGGTACTGGCTCCAGCATAGACGCTTTTTATGTTATGAAGTAGCCAGGTCATTAATTCTCATACATGTGTTTTTGCAGGTTGATACAACTGCGTGTTTGTGTAGAGTAGATGCAGGCCTCAAAACTGTTGCTGGAGCAAAAAAATATGTCCCTGGGACAAAGCTGTGCCTTCAACCTGACATTAAACCATCTATTCATCCAACTAGGAACAAGCCACCTAGTGGCAGCCGAAGCAGAAACCAATCTCCTTTGCTTCCAGGGCTTCCTGATGATCTTGCTATTGCTTGTCTGATACGAGTCCCAAGGGTCGAGCACCGTAAGCTCCGTTTAGTCTGCAAAAGATGGTGCCGTCTGTTGTCAGGTAACTTCTTTTACTCGCTCCGGAAAAGCCTTGGGATTGCAGAGGAATGGATATATGTCATTAAGAGAGATCGAGATGGGAAAATCTCGTGGCATGCGTTTGACCCCATATACCAGCTTTGGCAGCCTCTGCCTCCTGTCCCTAAGGAATATTCTGAAGCCCTAGGGTTTGGTTGTGCTGTTCTTAGTGGCTGTCACCTTTACTTGTTTGGTGGCAAAGACCCGCTAAAAGGATCAATGAGACGAGTCATTTTTTATAGTGCCAGGACTAATAAATGGCACCGTGCCCCTGATATGCTTCGCAGGCGACATGTTTTTGGTTCTTGTGTCATAAATAATTGCTTGTATGTTGCTGGTGGGGAGAATGGGGGAGCACATCGGTCCTTGAGATCAGCAGAAGTTTATGATCCAAACAAGAATAGGTGGTCTTTCATTTCAGATATGAGCACAGCAATGGTGCCTTTCATTGGGGTTGTTTATGACGGGAAGTGGTTCTTAAAGGGGCTTGGATCTCACCGTCAGGTTCTTAGTGAGGTCTACCAACCAGAAAATGACAGTTGGTACCCTGTATATGATGGAATGGTTGCTGGATGGAGAAACCCAAGTGCTTCCCTAAATGGACATCTCTATGCTTTGGACTGCAAGGATGGCTGCAAACTCAGGGTTTATGATGAAGTGACTGATTCTTGGAGCAAGCATATCGACAGCAAGATGCATTTGGGGAGCTCTCGAGCTTTGGAGGCAGCAGCTCTTGTTCCACTTAATGGAAAACTTTGCATAATCCGCAATAATATGAGTATATCTCTGGTTGATGCTTCAAAATCCGATGGTGTGAGAGAGGCTTCTGCTGAACAACTTTGGGAGACCATATCAGGGAAAGGGCAATTTAAGACATTAGTTACAAACCTCTGGTCAAGCATTGCTGGGAGGAATCGCCTGAAAAGTCACATTGTTCATTGCCAGGTTCTTATAGCATAATGACTGTAAATTGTATTGCCTTGAGAGTTGAGTTCTCTGGTTTTTATGCTGTTAATGTCTCTTTGATTTGATGAGCTGGAGATACCAAAATATTGCAGGCCATGAAATGATGCCTTGTACACCCTTTTGGATTCCAATTGGAATTTAAGGATTTATACGTACCATTAGAGCTGCTGGATGGATGAGGATATATGTTTGCTAGTTGTAGTTTTACAAATATTTATATCATATACATCTTTTACATGTCAATTAACGAGTTTGTTCTTGTTATAGTGCTGCTGCTGCATCCGTTAGTCAATTAATTTGAAACTTACAGTGGTACCGCTCACTCTCAGTAGAGAATGTAAACCAATTCGGTTATGAGCATATCTTCAACTGGATTCATCTCAGTGCACTGCACATGGATATGAATAAAAACAATAACAAATTAACTACATCAAGTTTCTGAATTACAACAAGAACAAATCACAGAGCCACCAGAAATTATCTGTTCATATTTGTTTTCAACTTTCTTTTTCTTTAAAAAGCTACAAAAGAATATTTCACAAGGAATATCTCACTAGAAAATCAAAGCTCTGATAACATACAGTAGCTAATGATGGGTAATTCAGCGACTATTGGATTTTGCGAGGTATGATTGTGCATGTAAGAAGCACCTCTCTTTCTGTTTTTTATATTCATTGTATCGCAGGAAGAAATAGCCAAGATAATCAAAATCTATCGGAGACATCTTTGCCTATTAACCAATAAAAAATACCTGGATTAGCGCCCATAATGACGGGTGATAGAAATTGACAAGCAAAGCTAGAGCAGTAGAATACCTGGATTAGCGCCCATAAAGCCCAAAATATATGTGAAGCCAACATGAATGTATTTGTCTCAACATACAGAGCTTCAAGATCTTTGTCGGATACCTATCATTAACAAAAAACAACAAAGGCAAAATTTTACCAGCTACAAAAAATTTAATAATAATAAACATGTTTGATTAAATGGCAACAGTGTTTGTGAAGTATGTTGCAACTATAAAAAGATCTATCCATACCCACAGATTCCACTTTGGATTTATACAGACAAAATTTTGATAAGCATCCACCTTTGCAGATCACAATCTGATTTTAAATTTCTATTTCATACATTCAAAACTGAGCATTTCATTAACAGTGCACACACGCAAACAGATACTCAGGTGCCTTTTTATTATATTAAACCATGGCTCCAATGTTTATTGGCTCACAATAAATTAACATTTTTTTCTTTATCGAGCTCATGAATCTCAAGCATGCAAAATTCAAGCAAAAATAAATGTCCTTCATTTTGGGGCAGTACTTCAAACCTGAAAACATTTTAAAGATTTTTATAATCTTTGATGCAGCTGAAATAATTAGTTCACAGTCTCAAATACCTCATCAGGTTTGTCCAGTCGTAAATAATGCCTGAAGAAATGATATTGCTCATCTGCATTTGGGTATCTACATAAATGCCACACTCAAATCATTAATAAGATATCATTCTATGCTATCGCCAAAATTGAAAGGTAGATAAAAACAAGTAGAAAATAAGAAAGGAATATACAAGCTATAGTCACAATCATAGCCTGCGTATTCATTGAAGTGATTTCCAATGTCAAAGCCTCTGCAGTTGTATGACCCATACTCAAAATCAATCAAGTAGAGTTCCTCTGGAAATTCATCAAAGAAAGAACAAAATCAGTAGGAGAAGAATACAAACAATTCCGGAAAAATTAAATATTTAGCATCAGTTTTCATCATTTTATGCATCTCAGACACCCTTTTCAGGCAGACAGACACCCACATATTTTATCTTGGTTGGAGGCCACTGCCTTGAACATCTCATAAATCCTTACCACGATAAATGTAAAAGATAGTATAAAAAATTCACCAATTAACCTAACCAAAATAAAACTTATATAATGTTTAATCAAATTGGTACATTCCGTGTCATAATGCAGCCTATGTCCGACATATTTTAGAAAATATCTCTTGACTATAAGTTCCATGGTTCCATATATTATCAATTACGCATGGTCTTGTATAAAATTTAAAGTTCCATAGACTTACACCCCGACACTGTGGCTTAAGTCTCACTGCTAGGGTAAATATATGTCTTGCCTACACTTAATGTTCAAACCATGCAGCAGATCAAGAAAGGTCAACGTAAATTTACCCTCATTGTACTAGATAACATACCACCTATGAACCCATCATGTAGGATAGCAACCCACTATATGTACAATACATAAGACTTTCAAGGTATATACAACACACATTTTGGGGTCGTCAATAACTGATAAAAATCTGGCAAAACTAAGAACTTTTGAACTTAATAAAGCAACAATAAAATGCATTATCAACTTCAAAACTCAAAAGATTCAGGGAGGTGTGTGCATATGTGTAGCTGTGTGGCTGCATGTATGAGAGAAATGAAGAGTAATTAGAACTGTCACTGAAACATGAGAAGTATATATTATAAGATATGTTGACCAAAAATAAACATCTGTAACAAACAATAGCACATCTATTCTACCGTACTGGAATGAATTATCTAAAAGTGTCTGTCTCACCTTTTTCATCATTAACCATTATATTCCCAGAAAGCAAGTCATTATGAGCAAACACCACTGGAGAATTTAGAAGTCCTGTCAATTCCTGTTCAATTATCAGGAAATAATTCCTCATAAACAGGATAAAGGTCTTAATTTATAATAAAAAGGCACAAAATCAGTAGATGGGGAGTGTAAACCAACTAGAGCATTTGGGTACCAATTGTAAAATGGTCATCCCTTAACACAAACCAATCTTCTAAATTATTTTCCATGGTTGAATAATAATGGGATAGAAAAAAGATCAGTAATGGTAAAGAGATTCAACAATGATTCTGGGCATATAGTGTCTTCTGCATTGTGATTCCTAATACTCCCTCAGCATTTAAAATAAAGTAAATCCTTATTTGGAGGTGATGCAAGTTAGAACCTTGAAACAGACCACATATTCCAAATTGGTCAGGATTAAAAAATGATGTATGATCAATTACATGTCTGATTTTATTAATGCTTTTTTCTATTTTATGTTGTTAGCCCATTTGCTTTAATCTTACCACTGCAAGGACTTGGTAAGTTGTCATACAGCATCACTACACAAAATTATGGTGGAATATCATGCATTTTCAAGCTTAGTTCCCATAAAAATACACCATTGGCTGAGTGACATTAAGGTTAATGAAATTTGGAACTGCTCAGGGTTAAAATCTTCAACTTTGGCCTGTAAGGTCCACTAAACATGTTGATAACACATAACTTGAAGAAGATGCCAGGTTAGAGGCAGACAGAGATGCCAGCTTCTCTTCATCCTCACCTCAGCCAACAATAAAGCAGAATTAGAAATAAGCTCACAATATATAGAGAGACTACCTTGAGCTCAACAACTTCTTTTTGAACTTCCTTAAATGAAATGGTCTCATACATCCTCTGCTTCTCAATATCATCAAATTCAAGAGCCGATGCTGCAAAGAGGAGGCATCTCAAAAATGATACCAATATCATGCAATCAATGTCATTTAATTTAGAAAAACTAGTAAACATTGAAACTTGGAATCCAGGTTAATATATTTATGATGGTTAGCTAATCATAAAAGAGGAGAAAACCTTTCTCAAAAAACCTGGAGATATCATTCCATAACTGAGGTTCTTTAGAACCTGGAATTTCCACTTGGTGGAATCTGTGCAGTTGTTTTGCAATTTCAGCAGCCAGCTTTGGATTTCTCATGTCTGCCAAGCAATTGAAAATAGGTTAAAACCATAACCAGAGAGAGGTGACAGGTCCCTGACACCTTGAAAATGCAAATGCTTGAATTCATGAGAATGATCTCTGTTTTTAAGCGCAAAGTTTTAAGGCAATGGAAATGAAATAAATAGATAATGATGTTAGTAAATGCTTTCCAAAAAAAAATTAAGAAGCAATTTCAATGAGAAGTTAATAATACTATATAATTAAGAGGAGAATTAAGCTCTCAAAAGAGAAAGAAGATCTTTATCAGAATTGGCTGACAGCATGGGTGTATAATTTCAAGAGGGTCTAAAAGATGACCCCCTTCAATTTCAGAACAAGGCTGTAAGAAAGTCCGGGGAACTCCAAAAAGGTTCCAACTCTTAAATACAATAAGCCAATCCAAAGTTTTTTAGTCCACAGTTTGATCTCTTGAAAAAGTGCATCCAACAGCAAGATTATGTGGAATCACTGCAGCATATGATCTTCTTCTGCTTACCTGATGGAACCAACGTTCGTGCATTGATGAAGGATTGAACCATGCCATTTCCAAAAACTCCAAGCAACTTGGCACCAAATCCTGCAATCGAGAGGTACTTGATAGCCTAAATTCAATAGCGGTGACAAATCAGAAAATGAACACCAATTTTACATAAAAAGGCTAAATAAGCTCAAACGAAATACAAGAAGCACAAATTAATTTGGACAAAGTTTTCATTAAGCACACCAATAAAACATTTATCTTAGGATGGCTTCATTTTCCTTGCGAAATTGACATCCTTTTAGTTTCTTTGAATTTCAATGTAAATTTGACAACAGACGAGTACAAAAATATATACAATATCACAGTGTCTTTAATATATTAAAAAAAAAAAAACCAAGCTACAAGAATCAAATAAATGTTTTACAAGTAAACATTATTACAAATATTCATATAAACTAGCAAATGCACCTGCAATTCCCGTTCACGATTGATAACATAATCGGTGTTGGGCCCGTATAATCTTACAGTCACGGAAACATCATTTCCATTTTCTTCCTTTACTGAAACCTTCAGAACTGCATGAAAATTTGATGTTTGATTCTTACTTGAGGAATCCAAACGACAGTAATTTTTTTATACATATTGCATACATGAGTTGAAACAGAAAATTCAGTGTAAAAAAAAAAAAAAAAAAACTCACGCAAGTTAGTGATGCCACCGGATACTCTTTCTACAGAGAACCAAGAATCATCCAATTTTGACCACTTCTTGAACAGATCCTTACACAGCTCTCTGTGAAAAAACAACATAAAGAAGAAAACATTACGGTAAGCTTAAGTGAGCTGAAAAACACAAGATCCAGTAGCGTGGTGAAATACTAACATGACGCGAGGGGTCATGTGAGGGAGAGAAAGCGAGGTATCGACGGTGAGAGTAGACGTTAGGAATTCAGTGATACCGTTCTGACGAGCTTCCGCTGCAACCTCCATCTCGTTCCAGATCTTCTTCACTGCTCCCATTTTGTTTCTCAGTTAATGGTATGGTACAATACAATTACAATTTGCGTTTCCAGCGAACCCGGATCAGCGAACTAGTGACTGTAGCAAGATTGGGATATTAGGCGAGTATTCTAATTTAAAGACGAGTTTAGGCTTTAGGTAATTCCGCTATGGCCGATGTGTCCCCTCCCTTTTGTTAAACAAGAGGCATTTTATTAGTCACAAGAAATTATTAGATAACATGGTTATATTATATTAAATTAAAATTAATTTTTTATAAATAAAATTAGAACGTCGTCGCACGCCACTCAACAAGAAAAACAGACGGCACTTTTCCAACAAAGCAGCAAGTCCTTGGACATATCAGATCACCGCCAATTTAAGATATGATAGGATAGCAGTTGAAATATCTTTTTTTATTTTGTCATTTTCTACATGTTAAATTCAATTGGTCATTTGCTTCATATATTTTAAAGCACGTGGCACAATCCCACATCTAATCAAAGCGTCATTTGATTTGACAACTCCATTAAAGCTTATATTCACATTTTAATATTAATTCAACATTCAATAAATAAATAAGGATGTGGTTGATATTGAGTATGTGTTATAACAATCAAAATCTCATGTATGTGAAAAGGTGTTAATCAGAAAGTCCTTATGTTGACCGTGGAAAAGTAGTGCTGCTACTGCGTCATCATCCTCTGAATTCTACAATGGCAATTTTGAAAATCTGCAAAATCACATCACTTGGACAGATGTTTATATATTGCACATGGTTATTGGTACTCCCGATGCAATATACACCACTTCATACGCTAACTAAAGCATCTACAAGAAACAACAAATCCAACTCCATTACCGTTTCTTTTCATCATATTCAAATAACATATAAGCATGAAAACCATTTATTAATGACTACAGTCAAAAGAAAAATGTAAAAAAAAAAATCTAAAAGGTGCTTATAACATTATCTTTTCAACCAAAGACAGCACAGAAAATAATCTTGCTAGTGGCCTCATATAATTGTCGTAGTTTAAAATTTGATGCTTGCCTTAAGAATGGATCCCCCGATATCATAGATGCTATGCTAAAATCTGGTCACACACCTTTTCTAATGCTATAACAACAGCCATTACCATCAATAGCACTAGTGGTCTAGTGGTAGAATAGTACCCTGCCACGGTACAGACCCGGGTTCGATTCCCGGCTGGTGCAAATTTTTATTTTTATACTGTATTTAGGAGACCTAACATCCTGAAATTTTTATTTTCAATAATACTATAAATACATCACTTCTATGCATCATTATGTAACAGAAGATGATGATTGAGTAAAAGTTTACTTTTTAATACTGAATTTTGGATTTAGTATGCCTAAAATGCCTAACATCAATATCATACATTCACAAGCCAAGTTAATCTTATCCAACTGCTTCAGTTTTGGGATTAGGACTTCTCTGGTTTTCCACAATCCAGGATGAAAATATTGACAATTGTTTGTAAGTAGGGTTGATACCAGGAAGAAAACTGAATTTTGGAACAACGAAAACTTGATTCCAAGCCACAAACCGAATAAATAAAAGTGAGGACAACTTGATTTAGCTATTGGTTGAATGAATAAAGGTGTGTAGTACTACTGTTAAGTTGACATTTGTATGTGCCGCTCATTTAATCAAAGACTTAGCTACTTTAAGTGCTCATTTAATGTAATCCTACTGCCTTCTTGCCATAAGTGTCTTAGAAAGTATCACAACAGCTGGAACTAAACTTACTCAGGCCTTGCATGCAAGTTTTATTTCTATGTAACCTGGCATGCTTACACCCAAAATGAAACATACTCCCGAGGTTTGGTTCATTCTAGGGGTAGTAAGGGCTCTAAGGCACTGTGATCTTCCTTTGAAGCACAAAGCACCTAATGAACAGCAATCAAACATAGCACAAAAACCAACCTCATTGCATTTAAATCGTTCAAGAACATGAGGTAGTACTCTATAATACAAATCAAACCTTTAGTCAGACCCTACTTGTATGATTGCAAGTATTTGCAACAATTGAACTTAAGTCATGGCATGAACCCAACTACTCCAATTAAGCAAAACATAGAATAAAAATCAAACCCTTAGTCAACTTGTTTGACATACATATAAACATAATTTGATGAAAATTGTCCATAGACAACCAAATATTCCAAACATCACACTCATAGCTTTCCAGGTTTTACATTAGTTATCAAGACAACATATATTTGAATAAACCCAAACACTTACCCCCCCTGTATCTGGTATTTATATTTGAGCCTGGTTCTGACTTATCAACTTCTTTTGTGCTTAGTCTTTTTAGCGTTTGATTATAGTTCAAGCTTTGCTGCAGTTTTTGCACCATGCAACTAATATCCAGAAGTGAATATTAAAACTCAATGAATAGCATATTATACAAGTAGTTAACAACTGATTTTATTTATTAGTTATTTTTTTTCTTTTTGGTAAGATTGACAGAAAGAAAATTGTCCCAGAAAGCAGAACTAAACCTTGAACTCTAAATCCTGCAAGGGAACACTAATTAATAACTGAAAATTAGTCACCTGAGGCGCAAATCCAGCCTTCACTAGTAAAATATTTTCAAATAATCCAACCATTTTCATTTCATCATATATATCAGTACAACACAAAAGCAAGAAAACCATTTGATAATAATGACTACAGTCAATAGAAGAATGAAAACACTATAAGGTGTTTCTAGCATTATCTTTCCATTTTCCAACTAGTGACAGCACAGGTAATGCTAACAAAATCGAGTTATAGTTTTTGGTTGTGACCCCTTATATAATTATCATCATTTGATGCTTGTCTTAGGAACTCCACTGATATGGGAAATGGTATGCCCTCAAATCTGGTCACACCTTCATCATTTAGGCAGACAATGGAGTTTACACAAGAATAAAAAGCCATTAAAGGCACTAGTGGTCTAGTGGTAGAATAGTACCCTGCCACGGTACAGACCCGGGTTTGATTACCGGCTGGTGCACATGATTTTCTTTTTTCCTGCAGTTACCTAAAAAACCTAACTCCCAACATCAATGGACTGAAGTTATCAAAAGAACCAAAAATTATAAAAAAACCTAACTCCTAAGTCCTAACATCAATGTACTGAAGTTATAAAAAAAAAAACTAACTAAATATACTAAATCTGAACAGAACTCCTAACATCAAGACACTGAAGTTATAAAAAAAAAAAACTAACTCAATATAATTAATCTGAATTTGGGCCATTTTTGGTTGGCTCATTCTAGAGTGATCTTCATCTAAAGCACAAAGCATCTAACAGACAGGAACAATAAGTAGAAAAAAATCAACTCGCTTTCCAAGTAAACAAAGGCTACAACAAACTCATGAAAAACCAACTCAGATTTACCTCACCACTGTGTGTTAGAGAGGAATCCTTTCCAAATGACTTCAATTGGAGTGCATGGTCTCAATATCACTCTCCTTAACATCATCCAAAACATTTTTCTGCACAACAAACAAATTAAGCAAAGGAATAAAAAGTTTAAGTTTAGCGAGTAAATTAACCCTAACACCAAGAAATTGCAGAACGAGAAACAGTATAATTTTTGCTTCCAGGACCGTCTTTGCAGAGATGAAATGAAACTACTTCATTGTGAAGTTGATGCTCATTAGCAGCCATGTCGTGTCACGTATCTCAAATGGAGTGTTATTCGATAGTCAAGACTCCAGCGGTTGTGTTTGTTTTGATGGGCTTTTGGAGTGAAGCCCATGGATCAAAGTAAAACCCATTAGAAACAAAAAAAAAAAAAAATTCTATTAACCTTTCACAGTCAAATTAGAGAAGTTCTGGTTTTAAAAATTACTCCTACTTATTTATGGTATGCAAATCGAAATCATTAAATGAAATCATTGTTGTATATATTCAATGGTTTTGGCATTGAATATGTTTGAGTTTGTACCATTTATAAACTATTGTTATATTTTATGATAATATTAGATTTACAATCCAATTTCATAAACTTTCTTTTAAAATCGTCACGTAACAATTCACATTTAATCAGACAAAAAAAATCATCAGAAACAAACTATAAGTTTTCATATAAAAAAATTATAAAATTGGATTATATTTTTTCATATTGTATTTATAAAACCATAAGAAAAAACCAATTTTGAACATTTTATCAGTTGATTAATAGTATAGGACGGTGAAATGAAACCGTCTACCTCGACCTCAACCTCGACCTCGACCCAACTTAATGAGCGATGGCTGCACAATACTAAGAAAGAATATTATTTCAATACGAGGATGATGGTAATGGTTACTTGAATGTCGAGCCCCGAAGAAAATCTGGTGTGGTTTAGTTGGTTTAGCTTAGTATGTGTATTAAATGAACACACAACACAAGAATATGGCCTTTACTTTACACATACATTTGTATTATGAAATTGGGTTGGGCGTTTTAGCTCCTCAATCAATTCCCTCCCAAATCTTCCTAGGCTCTCGGAAGATATTATTTCAATCCCTCTCCTGAATCGTTTATCTTTCTCATTCTCTCTCCATTTCTGATTGGAGCTACACTGCTACCCTACACACTTTTCAGCTTACCACCTTTACATATTCTCTCTCCATTCCCCAGACTATATTATCGCCCTTTTCCTCAACCAATTCCTGTCCGTACTACTCTGCACTAGCACTATAAACATATCTAAACACCCTTTTCATCTTTCTCAAAACTCAAATTCATAGCTTCCGCCCTGCACTCACATTGCCTTTTCCCTACACTCTGCTTGCTTTCTTCTTTCGTTTCAAGCTTTTAGCCGTTAGATATTAATACTCGGTAGCTATGAGTTGGGTTGATGTAGTAGATGAGTCAACGCGTAATCTCACGCACCCAACTTCTACGCCTCGACCCACCTACATACCACCCCACCACAGGCACACCTACAACAATGCCGTCTCTCATCTCAACTACAATCACCCTTCCACTTTTAACTTCCCTACCCACCCAACACCGTCTCGCCCCCGTTTCAACCCGAATGAACCCGGTCGTTCCCCTCGGATACGTGGCGGTGGCGGTGGCGGTGGCCGTGGACGCAACTCAATTTTGGGCGGCCCAAACCCAAACTCATTTGACATCGCTGACAAGTTTGAGGAACTGGAGGTAACAGAAGATGATCAATGTAATGATAACGCGATCAACTTTGATGCATATGAGGGTATACCAGTGGAGGCTAGCGGCTCGAACATACCAAAACCGGTGTCGAGTTTTGTTGAGATTGATTTGTGTGAAGCTTTGAAGCAAAATATAAAGAGGTGCAAGTATGTGAAGCCAACGCCCATACAGCGCCACGCCATTCCAATAGCCATTGCTGGGCGTGACTTGATGGCGTGTGCGCAGACAGGGTCGGGCAAAACGGCTGCGTTTTGTTTCCCGATTATTTGTGGGATTATAAGAGACGGTCTTAAACAGGTCGTACTTGGTGATGGTATGGACAGGGTTGCTTACCCGACTGCTCTTATTTTATCTCCTACCAGAGAGTTGTCTTGTCAGGTGGATTTGCTTTTCTGGAATTTTCTTTTTTAATGTTTAATGCATTTGGGTTTTCTTTTTTCTTATACTTGTTTTTATTTTCATATTCTTTGATTAGATACACGATGAGGCGAAAAAGTTTGCTCACCGCACAGGGGTCAGGATTGTTGTCGCTTATGGAGGGGCGTCCATTGGTCGACAGGTTTGTGGTTTCTGTCCACGTTATACTAACATTATAATGATTAAGTGTGCTTGTGTACAAATTTCTAACTATTATTATCGAGGTAATGGGCACTTTTTATGTTTGTGTCAGTATATTGATTTCTTGTCATATCATGAACTAAATTGCATAAATTATCTTTGTTGCTGATTATCAATAGGTCAATGAAGACACAAAAGTTTGAATGGTGTGTTTGATATCATTGATTCGTGTTTTCTCCAAAACGGAAATTTATAATTCCTTGTGAAAGGGATGATTGTATGTACTTAATGGAAAATAAATAACTTCCCTGAAGTGGATTTTTGATGTTTTTGGGCCGCCCAGGTGTCCGCATATGGCTGTCTTTGAACAATAATCTACGGGTTAATTGTATTTATGCTCTTTTGTTTTTATTAATTAAGCTACAGTTGTTCTTGTTACATGAAGAAACTGATGAATTCTCTATCTCCTCTATTGTTTCTGGTGGCTCGCACTTTGTGTTATTATTATTAATTAATTATTAGTATTTTGCAATAGTTCTTGTATTAGATAATAAAACATAAAGTTATAATTTAGCTGTTGCTAATGCCCCTTGAATATTTTTTGATGATGCAGTTCCATAATTTGGAAAAGGGTGTTGATATCTTAGTTGCTACTCCTGGACGATTGGTGGATATGATTGAGAGAGGAAGAGTTTCTCTTAAAATGATTAAGTATCTTGCTTTAGATGAGGCTGACAGAATGTTGGACATGGGATTTGAGCATCAGATAAGGAATATTGTCGAGCAAATGGACGTGCCTCCCCCAGGGGCAAGGCAGACAATGCTTTTCAGTGCTACATTTCCGGATGAGATTCAGGTTAATTGATTCCTGCCTTAATTATGCCATGCCTTTTGGGTGCTCATAATGCTTTACACATTGTAGAAGCATATAAGTGATATACAGTACCTTCGAAGGTAGCAATTACTTGAGCTTTTGGTTAATGTTGGCCTAGAGAAATCTATTCATTCCATTCCTGTGACATGCAACTAAATATATGGTGTTGTAAAAATTAGTTTGATTAAATGATTATGCATAATTTGGTATCAGACTGTTTTATTTTATTTTTTTAAATTCTGACCAAATTTGTGCTACAACTTCAAATATTATTCTAAAAGTATTTGTTAAATCTAAACTGGTAGCCTCCAGGCTTCAGAATATTATTATTTTATGCTCTTTGCTTTGTTTACACTATAACAATAAGCTTGATTTCTCTTCAATTTGGTTTCTTGGATATTTATTCATTAACTTTACCTTTTCTTTACCTATTCTTCTGAGTAGAGATAAAATTTGAGAAGTGCTATGAACTTAGAAGCTTTATTTGTATTATATATGCTTTTGCGAAATCAAATGTACAAGTTATACTATCCACTAATTTTCGAAATACAAATAGATATGAGTTAATAATATTTTCCGCGGCAGTCGCAGAATTTTTTTTTTTTCTCTTAGAATTATCTTTTATATAGCTTAAGCTTTTTAGATTATATAAGTTGTGGAGTCATATAAACTTTTACATTTGAAAGCTGGAGTTAATAGTTCAGAACATCGACACTGGCACCTTTTTAGAATGGATTCTCTTCTGGCTTCCCTCACTTCTTTGTTGTACTTTGCAGAGACTGGCATCTGATTTTCTGTCCGATTACATATTTCTAACTGTTGGAAAAGTTGGTTCTAGCACTGGTTTGATAGCACAAAGGGTTGAATTTGTTCAGGATATGGACAAAAAAAGCCATCTCTTGAATCTTCTTTGTTCTCAGAATCCTAATGGGACCCGTGACAAGGTATCTGTGCTGTCTGATTGTTCAAATTACATGGACCTCTGGTTTTTGGCAACAGTAAAATTGTGGTTTTTGTTTCATACACCTTTGTGTAAGGAGGGAGTATATACACATATTTGAATTTGTCATACAGCAGAGTAGAATTTTATTTTATTTCTAGTTTGTTGATTTACACAAGTTTTGCCAATTGGATGTTGCAGCCATCCTTAACGCTAGTATTTGTGGAGACGAAGAGAGGAGCAGATGAATTAGAACACTGGTTATTGATGAAAGGTTTTCCAGCTATAGCAATACATGGTGACAAAGTACAAAGGGTATAAATTATTCTCTCTCCTTTTCATTTTTCTTGCTTTTTGGCATTTCAATTTTGTTTAAAATACGAGCTCCATGAATGTGAACCTGTGTTCTAGCGCTGTTTGCTGATGTTGGCTTAGTGCCGTTTTCTTTTCCTTGTATCTTTGCTCTCTCATCATGTTCGAAGTTTCTCCATCAGTTGTATGGTTAATATTGTACTTGAGTGGAAAAAAACTAATTTCGAAGGATATGGAATTAGTCTTATGTTTGTAAAGAATTATCACTTTTAGCTCTTTTTGTTGGAATTCCTCTGTTAAATCCCATGTTGATGGCAGACTTTTCATACTTTTTAAGGTTTAATTTCATTATATTTGCTACACATTTGCTTTTTTTTTTTCCTCAAGGATTAACAGTAAAGTAGATTATCACAGTATCTTGGGCTGATTTCACCATACACTCCACTTTGTTTCGTAATATTCACTTGTTGAATTTGAAGGAGAGGGAGCAAGCGCTCAAGTCTTTTAAAAGAGGCGCCAATCCAATTTTGGTGGCAACAGATGTTGCTTCACGAGGTCTGGACATACCACGCGTTGCCCATGTGATCAATTTTGACTTGCCAAAAGCCATCGATGACTATGTTCACAGGATAGGCCGCACTGGCCGTGCTGGTAATTCAGGCCTGGCCACTGCATTCTTCAGTGACAAGAACCTGCCACTAGCAAAGCCACTTGTTGAACTAATGAATGAGGCAAAACAGGAAGTTCCTTCTTGGCTGAGGGAGTATGCCGAGAATTCTCCTGGTGGTGGCTGCCATGGTCGAGGCAGCAGGTATGGACATAGCAACAAATTTGGTGGCTTTGACTTCCGAAGAAGTTCCATTCCTTCTAGTGCGGTTGGTTATTCTGAGTATTATGGCGGTGATAGTTCTACTCAAGCTGCTGATAATTCTGCTACTGCTAACATTGGACTCTATGCTGTTGATTCTAATACTGAGTATTATGCTCTTCCAGCTAATTCGGAAGCTTACCCTTATCTCAATGTTGGATCAGTGGGTTCTGGGGTTAGTTATGAATCGGCTGCCAGTGGTTGGGATTAGAGCTGCTATCTATGTCCCTTCTGGAGGTAGATGTGATCTATACAGCTTTTGAAATTAGCATTTTGTAAGAGTCTAAAGGGATGATGCTTGAATATTCGTAGCTTTTAATTTTTCTTAAATAGGTGTTTTCTTAACTCTAAAGATATTGTCTCTGTGATTGGGAGGTTAGACGTGCAGAAGCCTAATTTGTAGGCTGTTAATTCTTCTGCCATTGGCTTAACAAGGATGCATGCTTTTTACAACATTTGCTAGGCTTCAATTTTGTTTCAGCATTGATGCCATGCCCTGATATGGAACTTCGATTTTGTTCTACTGCGTTGGCCATTACCGTTCTCGCCTGGCGTGGCCTGGCCCAGCCATGGAAATAATATAGTATATCTTAAGTAGTCTTATTTGGTATTTATATTTCATTGGGTATTTGATTATGTCTATAGAAGGATTTTTCTTGAAAGACGATAGAGTGTATATATACTTTTTAACTTACGGGTCAAACTTACATTTACTCCCATTAATTCTCATGAGAGTATATCCCAAAATAATCTAATAATATTTACGTTTAATAGAGAATCAAATTTAGGATTATGAGTTGTATTAGTAATTATTAAAACTTAAAAGAATTTTGATTTATTTAATTATAAGTGAATGTATTATAAATTTTGAATATTATATATGTCTTCTCAAAAACATTAATATGTTATTATTTTAAATAATAAAATCCTGAAGTATATTATATACAACACCTATGACCTATCCAATGTTTCTGATTTCACAGTTTCGAAATGATAATGGCATATATGTAAATGTAATGTATACTTTTTCAGTTTAAACTTAAAAAAAAACATCCTAATTATCTTATAACAAGAAGAAACAAACCCTAGCCCAATTCAGCAAGACCCCTTAAAAACTCACAGTAAAATATCCTTCTCAACAAAACCATCTTTCCATCTTTTATTTTGATTTTATTTTCACCCTCAACATACACTTTGGCTTTCAGTTTTCATTATCAGCTCTATCATGGAAGAGGTTACAGAAGGAGTTAACAACATCAACTTGAGCGCTGATTCAATCAAGAAAAATCGGATTCAAGTCTCCAACACTAAGAAACCCTTGTTTTTTTACGTTAATCTCGCCAAGGTATTTATTTTTTTTCTTTAATAATAACTTTTTTATCTTTATGATTGTACATGTTTTTACTCGATTGGGGTTGTTCTGTTGTAATAAATTTCTTAGCATTTAGATTTTAACCATGCTCAGTTGTAAGCTATTGATTTGATTGGCCTTGTTATTTTGGAAGCTTGAGTGATAAATGGAAAGAAATCCTACATGGGATTAAATTTCTCTTTGTTTCTAGAGCTTTCTGTTGCGACCTAAGAGAGGTTTAGGGTTTTACCTTTTTTAGGGATCTAGGGTGTATCTAATTGATGGTATGATGAGTTCTGTATCTAATTTACTTTTTGTGGGTTTAATTTTTGTGTTTAAATTTATAATTTGTGTCTAATATTTGGTTGCAGAGATACATGCAGCAGCACAATGAGGTGGAACTCTCCGCTCTTGGAATGGGTAATTACTTTATTAGTTACTATGTGCATAGGTTGTTTACTCTTCAATATGGTCGTGCGATCATTTTATATCCCTCTCGCATTCTTAAATATCAAACCGAATTGTATCACTTCCTCTTCTTTACTATTCTACACGGATGTGTTTTACTCTTTGGCTAAATTAAGTTTGTCGAAATAAATTTTGTTTTGGCATAAATTTGACTTTATTTTGTGCTCAACATTGTTGTGACCTAATTAGTTTTTCATGTTGGCATATCCTGTCTTGAACATTTTATAATTTTCTTGTTGTATCTGCAGCCATTGCCACAGTTGTCACTGTTGCAGAAATTCTGAAAAACAATGGTTTGGCTGTTGAGAAGAGTATGATTATCTGTTTCCCTATATTCTACATATTCTTAGTCCAGCTATCAAGTCTCGATGTCTGTACTTATTTTTATGCACTCTTTGCAGAGATCATGACCTCAACAGTGGATATGAAGGATGAATCAAGAGGGCGATCTGTCCAGAAAGCCAAGGTAATTAATTCAATATCTGTCTGTGCTTTATGGTTTATAATATTACATGCATACAATTTAACATCGTGCAGTTAAGATCCTCCCTATATTGATCATCTTTGCAAGTTGCAAAAAAAGACTGATTTGGATGCTCTAAGTTTTGATTGATGATCTGCCTTTCCTTATCCAAAAATACTCTAATTTTGCTTGGTGATTTATTTTGACCAGTATTTATACGTTTGGATATTACTTTTATATAATATATTTGGTAGTTCTCGTGTCATCAGTAGCGTTTCCTTCCACACTATCCATGCTTACAATTATGATGTTTATTTCATCCATAGTTAATATTGAGCTTTCCTGTCAATATCACCTTGAACGTCTCATGTATGGAGTTATAATTTTCCCTCTCAGATTGAAATATTGCTGGAGAAGACTGCAAACTTCGATGAACTGATGGCAGCTGCTGCTGAGGAGAGGGAAGCTGGAGAAGCTGAAGAGCAGAGTTGAAAGGCAGTTAGTTATCTATTAGTATCTGGTTTGCTTTGGTTTTCATGCTCTAGTGCCGGTGAAGGCACTTAATTTAGTTAGTTTCTTGGTTGTGGGGTATCTTAGGTATTGTAGTCTCAATTGGTTTTGTAATTGCGAAGATTTTATCTTAAGCACCTAGAAACACCATATGTTTACTATTCAAAATTCAATTATATTAACTGATTCTTTTTCTATTTACCTTCTTCAATTTCGCTAATCACATTCAATGTGCTGTTAGTGTTCTAATGGTATCGGCAACAGTTGTCTATAAGACTCGCTTCATTCATCATCCTCTTTGTGCAGTCTATTAATTCATTATTTATTTAAGCTTCTTTGTTTGTTATGGACTTACCCTATCTGCAATAGTGTTCTCAACTTGTGTTATAATGGAGCTTTGTGCTGTTAAAACAAGCAACAGTCACTGCATAATCACATTTCAATGATGGAAAATTCCAGTGAGTGTCATAAGCAGAAAAAATGAAAAATTGGTCTAAGGATGATCACTCAGCTTTTGGATTTTAGAATCTTAGGATGAGAATCTCACAAGTTTGAAATGCGGGACATTTGCTGTGTGCAGATGGATAAACGAGCATTTTCCTGTAACTTTGAACCGAGAAGAACAATAAGCAACTTGCTGTATTCTCACAACTTTGCCTCAATAATCTTTACATATGATGGTTTTGGTTGGAATTTGGTTTCATCATTCATTGAGAATGTGAAGAGTGGACCATTCGCCCGGTTTAGCTTTTTCAAGACACCAGAAAATTAGAACATAACACGAAATGAGTTCACTGCGTAACTTTCTGTTTCACGTTGTTGCTGCTAATTTTGTTATCAGGCTTCATTCTTCCAAACGTTCTGCTACTGACCAACTTCATATTTATAACTATAACTGTGACTTAAAGAAGAAAACCACGCAGAATTATGGCTAAGCCAATTTCCTATTACAATAACTTCTCCCTCAAAGAAATTATAAAACAAATTTAAAACTATCCCTTCTCATTTATAAACTAAAGCGTTAGTCTCTTTCAAACCTATAGCTTCTTTCTCAATTAATATCCTCTTGCATGCCTCGTAGCACATGAAAGAAATCCCAGCTGCTGGGACCAATTTCATGCAGCTTGGCCCCAAACCTTTATACAGACCTGGGAGACCTTCCTTCTCAAGGATGCTTGCAAGAGCATGAAGCATGTTCTGGTACTGTCTTCCGTTGAGAGCTCCAGCCTGCATGTACTTCCGAGCCACCTCAAGAGGGAAAGTTGCAGTGCTTGAGATGGCACCAGCCGCTGATCCAATGAGAAGTGTCATGATATTTCCTATTTCTTCCTTCTTAGAAGCTTTTCTGTAAGCTTTTCGTAATGTGTCATAAGCAAAATAGTTGGTAGCAGCATATGGAACTACTCCTATTAGACTCGGGGTGAGGCCTCTGTATAGCTCCGCAGGTCCCTCTTCCCGAACAATTTTTAAGAATGCATCCAAAAGATTCTTGTACAATCCTCTCTACAATCAGATCAGATTAAGTTCAGTAACGTGATAAGAGTTAACCAAGCATAAAATAGGACATGTTAATGAGTTAATCAATTCATGTTTAAGGCTCGAGTTTACCTGAACTGTTACTCGGGTTTTGAGTAACTCAAGAGGATACGTGCACAAGGTAGAGCTGACACCAGCAACAGCACCTGCAATTGATGAAGCGGGAATCGAAAGCTTTGGCTGTTCCCCAGGTTTAGGCGCCAAGTGCTTCTTCACCGTATCGTAAGCAAATAACTGCATGAGGTCCATTTTGTTAGAACATTAGTTGTTTCTTACCCGAAACAAGATTTTGACAGACAATAACCCAACAGACTTGCAGACGGTAATGAAATACAACATAGGATACTACCAAAGTGGTCAATTAAAAGTCGGACTCAAATCAATAGGCAGTAAACGGTTTGAATATCAATCTTTCTCTCATTTCTTAACCACACACCGCATCTTATCCCTCCCCAAGCACAACCACTTCATTAAATTGATGCCGTTGATTTTGCAATAACTAATCACTAGAATATCCATTGGGAAACAATGCAGGACTAAGCAACACAAAGACCCAATAAACCAGGACAGAATTTTAAACAAGAGTTAAACGCAATCTAAAACTCAAAAAGAAAAAAAAAATCACATGAATCTAACAAGCCAGAAAATTAACATAAATATGGAAACATATAACATAGAATCCTTTATCACAAACCTCAATAGCTTTGCTTGGCGCAACCCGGATGACATTAACCAAATTGCCTCTAAACAAGCCCTTCCAACCATCACTCTTGAGGATAGCATCAAACACTTCACCTGTAGAATTCCCACAACTTCCAACCATCAAATGTGTTCTTATAGTCTCCAATGGAGCAACAACAGTGCGAGACACAGCGCCGGCTACTGCTCCACTGATCAGCTTCCTCAACGACGTATTTCCAATATTAATTCGCAGTTTAAACCCACCTTTTCTTTTCACAGCCTTCTCTCCAACCTCCAATACCTCACGTAACACCAGATGTGGAATTCTATCAATCCTAAAAGTCGGTTCAGGCATTGAAACATATTTTGCGTGCAAATTAGGACATGGAAGTTTTGTACTACTCTCTAATGAATTTACCGGGTTGGGCGATGAAATCACAAACCCCATTGATGCTTGGCCAACAGTTGCAAAAAATCCGCTTCTGAAACTAATAATCTCTTCAGGACTACGTTGAAGCTTAATTCCAGAACTAGAGAAAACAACATCTTTGTTACTGTATTGAACAGCTTGTAAATTTGTTCTAGACATTCTTAAACAGAAAGCCTGAAACTCTGCTGGGTTCTTCTGGCTTCAGATATGGCTGAACTACTAGTGTGTATAAAATTCTAATAATTTGACGTTTGATGAAGAAGAGGTGTCAATTTTACGCAAATGGGTAGTTAAGAGAAAAAACTCCAATGGTTATCCGACAAAATTGGCTGGAAAGAACCTTTGGCGAAAATGAGCCTCTGTACCTACAAGTTAAGAGAATAGAGAATAAAAAGAACAAGAGTTATTTTATGCACAGAATTACAAGACGGCTGCCATGAACATGATATAGCTAAGAAGATTCTTCTCTCCTTTCTATCTCTCTCCCCAGTTAAAGCAGTAAAAAGAGAAGGAACGGATGATGTATTTGCTTCCCTGTCCAAAAAGGAAGAATTTGTATTTCGCTTGTAACAAAAAGCAAAGAGCCAGAGGGAATGATTGCTAAGCTTTATAATGGCAGCTCTTTGAAATTGACCAGAATATAATGAAAGCTTTGTGGCACAACTTTTCTAATTGATATTAAAATTAATTAAATCTTTGACCAATCTTGTCCATTAAAAGTTTTAAAAGCCATTTTGGAAAAGGTTGTTTATTACTTGAGAAATAGTATTGTTTCAATAAATGGTCCATCACATATTGTTTTCTAAGGATGCGTATTATCCTTTCCCTCCCTATTTGTCTGCTTTTGTGTTTCATTCTCTCAACGAGATACTTGAAGCAGTAGGTGCCACAAGATTCTGATAAAATCAAATGATTTTGGGCCACACACAGATTGGGTTGAAGGTTGTTTCTCCTGCATAAAATTCCTTTCATGTTGCATGTTGATAGTGGGCAGCCCTGTGAATATATTGCATGCTTAGCTAACCAATGGCATGATCCTTTCATTGGTTAGCTGAACATGCAGTATATTCTCAGACAATGGCATGAACCTTTTATTTGTTGATGAGATGCAGCAAGAGAATATCAGATACTTGTATGTTGGCAAGTGTGTATTGTGAGAGAAACAGAGAGCTATGGTAATCAATAAGCAACTTAATAGACTTAAGACTGAGAATACATAAAAGAATCTCATATGGAAAACTTTTACTTGTTCCAAATTAGCCAACTTGTAGCTCATAACAGAAAACTCTACAAGCTTACAACAGTAATTTCTGATTAATAATTTCATTTTGCCTTTCCTTTATTTGATGATCCCTTCTTTACAGACTTCTTATTAGGTTTCTTCTTTGGTTTCAACTTGGTGGAGGTTGTTGAAGACTTCTCTTGTCCATTTTTCCTTTGTTTCTGTTTCTTCTCTCTCTTCACGTTGTACATGGTAACGGCCTATTTAGCAAGTCCAATGGGTAAAAAAGTAAGCGAACTTCCATTTGACTCCAATAATTAAAGGTTCCATTATCGAATAGCTGAAACATACCTTATCGACGTTAAGTATCTCATGTGAATGCTTAGATATTAACTTATTCAAAACCTTCTCAGTTTGCTCCTTCTCTTGCAAGCCTATCCCTGTCCCTTCCACAACCGGTAGGAACTGAATGAAAACAAAAAAGAAAATAAAATTATCCATTCCCATGTAACATTTTGGAAATAACAGCATTGAAGCATTTGCCTGGCAAAAATTAAGCCTACAAACCTTCCTATGCTTCCCTTGTTTCTTGGGAGCTTTTTCTCCAGGTAGCTTCTTATCAAATTTACCACCACTGGCTGTTGAAGTAGCAACTATTCCAGCTACATCTCCTAATTCATGTTTGGTAACTTTTTTAGGCGCAGCCTTGGTTCCTGTTATGGGCAATGCAGTGGCAGCTAGCTGAACATGGCTGCACACAAGAGTTTTTTAAGTTTTGTATACAATACTAGTGAAATAGCTCTCTAGCAGAATCAAGAGGCAGTTAAGCAGCAACAGATAAACAACAATTAAAATAAAGAATGCAAGTGAGATTTTATTCACATGTGGATGTTAAGATGAATGGGAGCTGAGACAAGAAAGGCCAGGGACTAACATCAATAAAAATATCTTAGATGGACAAAAGCTGAAATGGAAGTTAATGTGTTGCTTGGGCAAGTATATTGTATATAACATCAATTTGAAAGCAATGAGAAATATTTACATGCCAAAGAAAACCCTAATTAGAGATGGAAGGGCAAACCTTGGCAAAGCACCAACTTTGCCTGCTTGTTTCAAGTTCTGCATCCGATTCTTCTCATGCTTTTCAACTCGTTTCTTCTTTTCTGCTTGTCTCTTAGCAAAAGGATCCTCTCCTGGCTCTGTAGAAAGCAACATTCAGAGTCAGAAAAATCATTTCATAAATGAATAAATAAGTGTGACATGATTTTCATGAATGGAAATTCCAAAAACAAAAGGCATATTCATTTCAACTTTCAAATTCTTGGTACCTTTCTTGCCACACAAATATTATCTATATATAGAAACTTACCATCAGTCATCTTTGCCTCTATGATGGGTACATCATTATCATCATTAACACGATCATAACCATAGCGGCGTTTCCAAGTACCAGTTTGCTCATCCCAAACAACCTTGTCCTTTTTACGCTTCTTTATTCCTGCAAGATATCGCAAAACAAATTGCATTCATATATAATTTATGAAACAACAAAACCAAACCTAGCAAGCATAAACCAAATAAATCAAGATTCAACAGCACTCAAATACTTTAGATTGTTAATCTCAAGGCCAAATTCAAGATCTCGATATATTTAGATTGAATAAAAGATAAAGAGTTTCATAATCAAAAAGGCATATATACCACAGTTAATTAATAAAATAAATTACCTCTCTTCTGGGCAAACAATTCCCATTTTGTAGGAGGTTTAGGCTTTGGTAGCTGAAAACAAAAGGTAAAATGCAACTGAGTTTAAAGATAAACATAGAAAATTAAAAAACTAAATACAAACATTTAAGTTCTAAGAAAGTATGAACCAAATAGAACCACAAACATTAACAATAAAAAACATTGGCTCCCACAAAGTGACAAATGCAGCAATAGGTTGCAGAAGTGACAAAGACATCAAAAACTTAACCGCTGTTAGAGCTAAAACAAGAAAAATTATAGGGATCTTGACAATTCAGTCATTTGAGGAATTTTTAAAGAATATACAGTTGAATCTCATCTCTAATCTCCTAAGCTCTTTCATTTTT
>WYDK02000023.1:997743-1026705 GCA_009867345.2 Toxicodendron radicans
AGAAAATGTTAATGCAAATAATAAATTAATGACTCACTCTTTTAAAGCCAGGTTCCATACTTCCGGAGAGCACAACTACAACAGGCGATTCGCTTCCACTTAAACACATTAAACCTTTCCATATCATCAACGCCGATGAAACTATCATGCCTAATAAACACAGTGAGAATCCAATATTATACTCAAACTCAACAAATATTAAACAGAAAGTTAAAAATTTTAGCAACACTAGGTTAAATCTATGTGTAGAGAGGAGTCATCACACATTGACTGCTTGCTTATTATTATTAAACAAAGAAATTAAAGTTGCAAGCATGAAAGACGTAAAAGGAATAGAAAAGACGAAGCTAACCAAGAGTGATAAGCTGAAAGATAGATTGTTTGATATTCAGGGAGTGGACGCTTTCTCCAATTCCAATCCAACCCATGTTTTTCTTCTCTGATTTTCGAGTTCAATTTCATAGTGATGGTGGCTGGCATTTATAGGGGAAAGTCAAAGGCTCGTTTGTTGACTTTATTGGCATTAAGATTGTGGATCCGGTTTTCGGATTTTTTACGTGACACCAACGCTAATACTGCGCCATCTGTCAAGTTTCTTTGTGTTTTCATGTAAGATTTTCTAATTAAATTTAATATGACCGGTTTTCTGTTAATAATAATTATTCAATTTTCTGATATTCAGTAGTAAAACGGTGCCGTATTATGTCGCTTCTTTATCCTCTATAAATCATCCCCTCCAACTTGTATTCAATCTCTCTCCTCACTTAAACCCTAGATATTTTTGTGCTCCTTATTCGTCCCCAACAAAAACCCTAGCCTCCTTCAACTCACAAAAATGGTAATCTCCGATTAAATGATTAATTAATTTGGTTTTGACATGATCTATTCGCTGATTATGTTTTGTAATTGAATTTTGCAGACAGTAGAAGCAGTGAACCCAAAAGCATACCCATTGGCAGATTCGAATTTGACCATTACAATTCTTGATCTTGTTCAACAAGCAGCCAACTACAAGCAGCTCAAAAAGGGTGCTAATGAAGCAACCAAGACCCTTAACAGAGGTATCTCCGAGTTCATTGTGATGGCTGCCGATACGGAGCCTCTCGAGATCCTTCTGCATCTTCCCCTGCTCGCTGAAGACAAGGTAGCTTTCAGATTCAGCGAGGTTGTTTTATTACTTTTTTAGTTTGAGTTGAGACCAAACTAACCCCTTTCTTCGAATGTGGCAGAATGTGCCGTATGTGTTTGTTCCTTCAAAGCAGGCTCTCGGACGAGCGTGTGGTGTCACAAGACCAGTGATTGCTTGCTCCGTCACATCAAATGAAGCCAGCCAATTGAAAACACAAATTCAACAACTCAAGGTAGTTAATTTTGGTGGTTTTGTTTTGCTATATCAAAGCAAGTGTTATTATTTTCTGAGTTTGTGGTTTGTGTGTGTGAAAATGCAGGATGCCATTGAAAAGCTCTTGATTTGATGTGAAATATGATGGATGGTACTCGGTGTGATGGGCCTCTTGGTCTTGGGTGGGTTTGACTGCGGCACTAGGGAATTGAGCTTATTATATTATTGATCTACCTTTATGTTTTGTTATTTTGCATTGTGAGATTGATGGAATTCTACTATCGAAGATGAATGTTGTAATAACACAAGTATTTAATGTGTTTGCTTGACGTTTGATATTGCTATGAATATTAATTAACTCGACGTAAACCATCTCTGAAATTTAGTCCTTAGTTCCATAATCTACCATGAATCCGAGATTGCTTGCATCATTCCTTCATTCTTTTTTAGTATTCTGGGTTGCAAAAATTCCCTTACTCCAACGTAAGTTATTAGATTGGATCGTCTGGAAGACTAAAATTAAGGACTGAGTTCAATCTGAGCTACTGCTCTTCATTTTGTCATCAAGTTGATCTCGTTTACAAATTTGTTGTCTTCATTTTTCTTAATCTGGAAATATGTTTTGATCATCTTTTGATAAATTTTACTCGGAAGGATGTTGTGACATGATTATATTATTGTTTATATATGATCAAAGTTTAGTCTGAGTAAACTGTAGAATTATGAGTAAAGCTATGATTATTATCTTAGGAGTTGTATTAGTAAAAATAAAATTTCATTTAATCATCTTCTTGTCACATAATAATGTAATTTAAATGATGTGTATTTAGTATTATTATTGTATAGGCAAAATGGATGGGTCTTTAGCTATGGAGCTGCTAAAGCTATGTATCCTCCAATACATTTTATTTTTATATTTGAAGTGAATAATAAATACAAGAAAATAATTTTGAAATAATTGATGTGGCGTCCCATCTTTTACTACATTTTTTAGTTATTTATTGCCACATTAAAATGTAGGTGAGTGAGTGTATGTTACCCTTGAGTCATCCATCATGAACAATTGATCATAGTGATGGTTAGCCAAAGGATTAGTTAAAACCAAATTTTAGTATTACCTAGTACACTATACAATAGCGCGTAACTGGTTGAAATGAAGGACATGTGAAATGGTTTTTTTTATAATATAATAAATAAAATATTTCAAAAAGCTAGCCATACAGTGGGCGTGCCGGAGTGGTTATCGGGCATGACTAGAAATCATGTGGGCTCTGCCCGCGCAGGTTCGAATCCTGCCGCTCACGCGTTCTTCATCAATCCTTATTTTTGTTTTTCTATAAAGAAAAAAAATATTTTAGTTATTTTTAAATAATCACTAAATTAATCAAATCTCTATTTATATTCTCATAAATTATTTCTAGAGATGAGCATGACTAGCGGATAGAACCGAAACCGACGGGTATAATTGGAACCTATCTGGAACCGGCCTTCACAGGGTAAGGTCCGATTCCAATTTTTCGAAGTCAACATTGTGAGGTTTTGGTTACTGCTCCACTTCAGGAACAAGAACTGGAACCGAGATCTGAGTACCCGAGGAGGAACCAACGGATACTCGAGGTGTATTCATAATTTTTATAAACTATTGGGGGTATTTTTATAAATTTTACGGGTATATTTATCATTTTTTTAAGACTATTAGGGGGTATAATAATTTTATAGAGTTCCCAGAACAAGAACCGTAACCTATTACAAGTTTCGGTTCTGGGTATCGAAACCGATTGATTTCGGTTGTTGTTTCTTAGAATTGGGCCGGGTACCTAGACACACTCATCCCTAATTATTTATACTTATTATTGATTATAATTGTTATCAACAAGTAATTTTATTGATATAAAAAATTAACATTCGCTCATATAGTTAAAAAAAAAAAAAAGAGAACTCAAAAGAATTAAAAACTTTGTTAAAAAAGTGTTTCAGAGTTCTAAATAATATTTATATCAATAAAATTACTTGCTTATAATATAACCTTACTATCAATAATAATAATAAATTAAAAAAATTAATTTAAATAAATGTTGACTTAGTTATGTACACACTGAAGATAGGGAGGGTATCGGGGTATCGGAAAACTCTGTGATTGAAAAAGTTACCTTTTGTTTCAATATTCTACCTCTATTATACTCATTATCATATTTCAGTAAATACAAAATACATGTTTGTTTTAATATTCTATAAATACTATCCAAATATTTTTTTAAATTCAAATTAAAACATTTTTTTTATTTTATTTCAAAAAAAAATGTCAAAACTAACAAATACACCACCAGCCAAAAGTTTATAGTCAGCCACCGCATGCCGACTACCTAACGACGTTCGACCGGTTGGAAATGGTTAACCGTGTGTCGTTATGGTATTTTTCGACTAGATCTCTGACCGGAAATAATCTTACTGGTGCACGGCCGGTGGCCACCGTGACATTGTCAGCTGCCGGCGACCAGCGGTAGCAACCAATGGCTTCTTATGAGTGGGTGTGCATTCGTCGTTTTTTAAATTTTTATTGTGGGGCTATTTAACTAATTTAACAAATACTAGGGTTAATAATAATATAATATTTCCAAAATTTTATTAAAAAACCTCTTTAAAAAAATTTGTCATACCCATTTTCATATTCAAATTCTATTCCATTAAATACTACAATTCCATTATTTAACAAATGTTATTGAAAATGTTATTAGAAAAAGTAAACAAACCCATCAGTCTTTAGATGACTTTTTACTAGAACTATGAAAGAAGAATTTGTCCAGCGTTAATCTTACTGTTCTTACACCTATAATACAGCTTTGTATTTATAAGCTGTTACAGTTTATCAATCCAAGATTAAAATCAGGAGAAAGAGCTAACTCTTAACTGTTACAATGCTAACTCTAATCACCCTTGACCTTTAAACAGAAAGAACAGAATTTTAACTGAATCACCGTAGAAAACTCAATTTTAAGCTGACATTGAGCTGCTTTCTTCAACGTCTGCACTGACATCATGCAACTTCACAAACATTGGATGGTGGAAGATGTCGCATTTTGTTATCTCTTCACACATGACAAGTCAATTATTCTTTGACATTAACGTCCCTGTATGATGGCTGTATCCCCATCCACCCCCATTCATTCTTATAAATTCACTTCTAACTGATACTCCGTTGTTTCATATCGATTCATATACATGCCCTAACTGGAAAGAAATTATGGTATGGTGCAGGAGTAAACCAAATTATTGATGCAACACATTTATCAGGGCTTTGTTTCCCAACTGATGAAAGGCTCATTCTCTTTATAACGGTGTACTACCAGTTTTAGATTTCACAAAAATTTACAGAAAGCTAACTCAAAGCTTAGCCTGCTCTTGATCAATCACAACCAACAAAATTATGGCTAACTACACAACTTTTTTTCCAATAGATCTGCTTCTCTATACTCTATACACTAACTATTTAACATTGGTGACTGCAAAAATAAACTTCACTAGGCCATCACTTGCTCCTTACTAGAGGGTCATCTTCATATCATTACATAACTACACTGGACAGCAAACCCAAACCTGTCTGAGAATGCCCTGTTCCTAGTAGCCTAAGATATTTACACAAAAAGACTAATTGTTTGCCCAATGGCTCAGCCTTTGGGTCATTTAATGTTCATGGCTACTGCCATGGCACGTAGCTCCTTTGAAATCTCTGAGAAAGCTGGCCTAGAGTCAGGATCTGATGACCAGCACCTTTCCATCAATGATCTCCAACTTGGATCACACCAGTTTGGAATTTCAGGTCGGACAGTGCCTTTGATGATGCCAGCTGAAAACATCACAGTTGAATGTATAAGCACATATGGATCAACCAAAATCAAACAAGATGCCACTGCACCATTCTGCTAACCATAATAGAAATCATGGAGATGATTAAAATAATTTCTTACTTTCCAATAAATAATGGTAAGAACCCAAAACCGTAATATATGTTAAGCAATAAATTATTTTAAACTCGGATAACAACAATAGCAATTTGATAGAATTACAAAATTTGACACTAACGAATTCTTATCTTTGGTTCTGCTGTCCACATTAAGTCATCAACCACAGAAAATGTGTTTTGTGTTTGTAATGGGATTTGACAAAGATTAGCTGATACAATAAAATATAAATGTACATATAATATATATGATGAGTGAGATGATGACTAAAGAAGCAGTGGGAGCTCTGGGGGCTAGAAGCACTGAAATATGGGAAGGTAAAAGACAAAACATGAACATAAAAGTTGAAGAAAATGCAAGACACCACTTGAGAATGTGGGTTAGATAACACAATGACAAGGATAATGACGTCACAACATTTGCATTCAGTGAAATTATCTGAGTATCTAAATTAACAAGTAGTTGAGAACTGTCTTAGTCTGAAATTGAAGTGTACCTATTATTTCCTCTGAATGCAAGTTTGCATAAGGTTCCTCCCCAGTTAAGAGTTCCCACATGACTACTCCAAATGAGTACACGTCAATCTAGCAAAAAGATTCAACAAAAAAATAAAAAACGAAAACAGTTATGCAACTGGCAATAATACTCGACAATAAACTTCAATAACTGACCATTTACCTTTTCTGTTACTAGGTTGTTCTTATTGTTCAGAAGCTCTGGTGCCATCCATGGTATGGTTCCTCTTACCCCACCTGAGATGAGTGTCTTCTGTTTGATTTTTGATAAGCCCAGATCACCAATCTGACAAAAAGGTTGAAATTTGAAAGTTGCTTAGCTAAATGAATAAATGTAAACTTAAGTTATTGATCAAGCAACAGAAATGATACAGAAATTCAGGCCCAAAAGCACATAATTTTCTTGTACAGATACCTTGCATACTGGTCTTTGAGGATCCCTCATGTTCACAAGGAAATTATGAGACTTCAGATCAAAGTGGACAATGTTCTTTTCATGTAGATATTCCATACCAAATGCTGCATCCATTGCTATAATTAACCTCTTCCGACGATCAATTGTTCTGCAACATGATGTATGATATCAGAATTCACAAGATACAGCCCCATTTGACATAAATAAATAAAAAATGCTATAAAAATTTTTTGGGGCATAAGCTAGGTGTGGATGGACTAACAATTTGCACTATTTTCCAATTTAACTTTCAATTTCTAGATGTTCATGCTCTAACCAATGCACAATTCAAGGTGATAATTCAAACTACTGGAAAAAGAAAATATTACAATTCCAATCACATTTACTTAAGTTCCTATAATATTTTATTTGCATTATTTTATAAATATTGAATGACAGGATAATTTACCGATCTTTCCTTTGCAGAACTTGTTTTAGGGATCCATTAACCATGTATTCTGTCACTGTTGCCAAATTTGTTGCTGGCCCATCATTAACTACACCATATAAGGCCACGATATTTGGATGGTGAAGCTGACCGAGCATGTGAGCTTCCCTCCAAAAATCTGCAACCTGCATGGATGTATTGTCAACAATAGTACAAATGATATTTGCATTTCTCTTTTGGCAAGCAGGAGACTCATGACTTCGATACCTCATTGAACACGCATCTTTTCATTTTCCATATATTTTAGTGTCTATTATACATTCTATAGTTTTCAATAGTTAAGACACTTAAACCAGAGCTGCCCAATAAGAATGTGGAAAAGAGAAAGGATAGGAAGGCTTCAAGCTTGAGAATGAAAAAGAAATCGACCAACACCCTTATACAAAACTGATCAGTAAATCTAGTGTTTATACTTAAATAAGCCACAAACAGATACATTTGACATCCTTAACAATTAAACAGCCCATTTTAAAAATGTTAGAGCAACATAAGACTCAAGAACAAACCCCTCATGACAAAATGATGTTTAGATTGACGAGTGTTTAAATTGAAAAAAGAGATTCTAAGTCCAGTTCCAATGTATAAATAATTCATATCAGATATCTATGCTATTAGTAAAAGTGATTAAATGATGAAAACTTTTCCGGATTGAACTTTGGAAGAAATATGCATGATTACCAGTCGATCTTCCTCCAATGAATCTTCAGTGAAGCAGCTTGGTTTCATCCTCTTAATGGCGACATCAGACCCCCTCCATTTTCCATAGAAAACAATTCCAAATGTACCCGATCCAAGTTCTTTTATATATTCAAGATCAGAATTTTTTATAGTCTGCAGAACAATACAGAATTACAAGCTGTCTTCATATTCCATTTAAATGATAAAAGAGACAAATCAGACATGTCTGACAGGCTACCTGCAGCTCTCCAGCAGTTAAATGAGCGAAGAACGCTGTCAGGTGACTAGAGATTCCACCAATTATCTTTGGAGATTTATAACTCAGTTTGGCGTCACCCTAAGAAAAAAAAAAGTAATTAGTCAATCAAGCCAATGAGAACCCTATCCAACCATCAACCAATGAAACTAGCGAGCACATAATATTGCCTCATTTGGCTCAAATCATCATATATCTTTAAGTAATACCTTTCCTTCGGGGCATAAACCAGGATCCTTTTGAACTTCTTCTCCATGCACAGCAACTCTTCTAGCTTTAGCTGCATTCTGCGAAGAAGAACTAGATTTGACTCTATTTGATTCATCAACTACAGGGCCTGCACTGAATAGTCCTTCATCCGCAGGATCTAAAGGCTTCGATTGAGAATTCAACAAGGCATCAGAGACAACACTGCCAGAAACAGAAGAATTCCGGGGAGTATCAGTTCCTTTGGATGATGACAATGAGAGGTTATACAAAAGATCCATAGAAGATGCAATTCCGCCTTGCAAATTTTTAGTGCCATTTGTCAAGTTGCGTCCTAATGCTACTCCATTTCTATGCTCCATTTCATTTGAAGGACCAGATTTATTAGCATTCTCCAGTGAGCCAACCAAGAGTTTTTCAGTCTCAAGGTCACTACAATTGGATGCATAATTTGTGGACATTCCATGAAAATTCACATGGAGAGTGTGATATGGAGCTTCATTCTTCTCAAACTCAGAGCCAGTCAATAGATCTGCCCGAGGTTCCATCACCCTTACACATGACGATGGAATCTTCACAGCATCAGAGGACAGGAAAGATTGATTAGCCACACCATTGCAAAAATCATGATAGGCTAAATGATTCTCCTCCGTATTTGAATGTCCATACTGTAAAATTGCAGGGCCACCCAGCTCTCTAAAAGTCGCCTTCCCATATTGGATGTCAAAAGGGGAGATGCCTTTGTTTAAGCAAGAAGCCATCGTGCTCACCCTTCCCTCCAATGCATGCTCTGCGAAACCTGGCCACAGCTTCAACAAACTGGGATCATTTAATCCCGTAGACTGCCGTTGCTCTGGGATGTTTGAATATGGCTTGATCCCAAGATAACATGTCCCCACCTTGCTATCAAGTCTAACACCTCTATGGTTCTCTGCCTCAACAAAATTGTTCCTATGATTTCTCATGTAGTAAGGATAAATTCGATGATTTCTAGGATCAGACACACCAAACCTATGGTTTCGACTTCCATTCTGACAAGAACCTGAAACCCTGTCACCAAAATAGGAAGATTTCCCAGGATAGTTACTCCCGACGTGCTGATTGCTGCAATTTGATGGCAAGTGAGATTTCACTGAACCACAATTCACAGCCCAAGGCATAATGTTTTCCCTATTGAAATTACTGGTTAAGACCTGCCCCTTACTAATAAAATGCTTACCATCAAAACCATTACGCATAGCAACCACACCACAATCATACACTTCCTTTGAAGGCAGTGAAGACTGACCTGTATTCCCAGTTTTACCCCCGCCACTATTACACAAACCTGAACTAGACCGCCCCACTAAAGGTACCATTGGACCATTTGTTTCCACTCGTAGATTTCCATCCCTCGGATTCAATGGATGCAAACGCTCATTTACCATTCCATTAAACAAGAAAATTTTCTCTCCATAAGGATCACTTTGTAAAGTTGAAAACTTTGGTTTGGGGCCTAAATGCGAATCCATAAATTGATGCTCATAATCCCTTTTAGTTTGTTTTGCTAATAAGCGTTGTTTCAAAACCATTTTTCTTAACAAATCTTCATTACCTCCTTTCTCAACCCAACTATTATTACCACATTCAATTTCACTGCATACAAAAAGCCAAAGCCTCGCATGCTTACCGTACAGTTCCAGTTTATCATACTCATCAACCATGCACTTGACGTCGTCGTCCGACGCGACCAACACCAGAGGCATCTTGTCGTCAGCCTCGGGGTCTTTACGCGAACGGCCGGTCAAAGGAAGCTGGTACCTGAGAGTGAAGGAGCGAATGTTGGGGCATATATCTGAGATCTTCAAACGGAGTTTGGAGAAAGAAATGTTTCGATCAACAGAGACTATACGCGTCTCGCCGCCAATGTAGCGGAGCTTGTTGGAATGCGGTCTGACGTGGAATTCGCCATTGAAGCTACAAACTAGCTTCAGTTTGGAGGTAGGTTTCTTGCGGAGACGAGAGAGGGAGGGTTCTTTCATGGCGCAAATGGTGTGTGTGATTATGTGTGTTCTTACTTCTTATAGTTGTGTTGTGTGTGAGGGGGTTTGAAGTTTGGGTTTTGTTTTTGACTTAATCACGTTGTTGCCATGATCTCAGGTGTGTTTTCTGTTGGGAATTTGAAGTGTATTATTACTTAATTACCCTTCACCTTGTTTTTAAATTACGGCTTTTTGTCTTATCGTTTTGTAAATAAATTTCATATTAAATGCTTGTTTGTACCTAACTTCCATGTATCTTTTTATAATCACAACAGTTCTTCCTCTGCATTAAATCAACATTCAACCGACCTACAAATACATAACCCTCTTTTGATCTCTAATTATATCTTATTGCTTCCTGTAAATGTGTCTTAATTTTCTTCCCATTAAAATAATATCTAATGTATCATACATTTCCTATCACAACAACCAAAAATTGAACTGCAGCTACATAGACAGTATAAATCAATCACAAAAAATCATAAAAATTAAATAAATAATTATATCATCTTCCAAAAACAAAATTATAATGCTAGCGTGATTACGAAATTCTGAAAGTTCACAAAACTTTCCTTTTTCTTCCCCAACATTTTCCCACTGTCCAAACAACACCATAATTATTTTCTTTAACTCGTCAAACCCCAAACAAACTTAGATCAAAACTAATAAATAAACAAAAACTAATAATAAACATGAAAAGTGAAGAGTGACGAAGCTGGCGAGTGGTTGGACAGACGGAGAAGGAGGTAGACGAAGCTGCTGCCAGAGGTGAGAACGAAGAAGGAAGGACGAAGCTACTGCAGGACGTGAGAACGAAGAACGACGAAGAAGGAAAAGCTGCTAGGGGAGAATGAAAAGGAATTTAGGGATTTTTTATTTTATTTTAATCTTTTATAATAAACTGGTTTCGGTTAACCAATTACCATAATCTTGTAAACCGGTAATCAAACCAAAAAATCGGTTCAAAAAAATTTACCGAAATTGAATCGGTTTTGTAAAAAATCTGATTTTTTGGTCTGGTTACCGATTCGATTAGGTTTACAGTTATTTTATTTTTTAACAGTCCTATCAATAATATTGTATATCCCAAGTAATATTTAAATTCTTTATGTTAAGTTATTTACCATGTGCATTTGGTTCATAGACTATTGTATTGCTATGAGGTTGTGTTTGGTCAGACCTCATAAGAGATTACTCCCGTAATCTTTTTTTTATTTTTCAGATTTCAATGTTTGATTTACAAGTAATAAAATATTACGGTAATCTTTCATTACCAATAGTTGTTACTGTTGATAATACAGGGGGTAATTAGATTACCACCTCCAGAAATGTTATTAAAATATTACTAAGGTAATCCACTGTTCATACCAATTTTACCCTTAATTAAAAAAAATTCGAACACAAATGCCCTCATATATCTAACAAATAACAATTAGTCCAATTGTGCAAAATGACTTATTTAACCTCATAAATTAATTGTTTGGACAAAAATGCCCCTCACTATTTACATGAATTCCACCAAAAATGAGTTAGCCGCCCGCCGATCACCACCGCAGCGGGCTGCCGGCCGCCTCCAGAAATTTTCAGAACTTTTCTTGTTAGGGTGTTTTAGTTAACTTCTCAAATGTAGGGGGTTAAAAGTAATTTATATAAATAACAATAATAATAATATTATTATTATTAAAAAGGAAGGGCAATTTGATAAAAGTTTTGCCAATAATATTTTATTACTCCCAACCAAACATTGTAATTATTTATACCCACCAATTTAACCAAACATATTATATTAACATTCCCCTATAATCTTTAAGGTAATCTATCTCTATGATAATCTATCTCCATAATAATCTTAAGTTTTTAGTAATAAATCATTCCCGGAAAAACATATTACATTGATATGAGAATGTTGTATTATTGATGTGTTTGGTTGAGAGGAATAAATTGGTGGATATATTATATTGATATGCTTGGTTGGGATGAATAAATTGGTGGGTATATTATATAGATTACTTAATTGCCCCTTTTTTTAATATTATGATTATATTATTATTTAAATTGTTTTTTTAACCCCAATATTTGACAATTTAACAAAGACCCCCATGATAAAAGTTTAAAAAATAATAAAAACACCCCCATCCACCCAACCACTATTGGTCGCTGGCGGTGGTGGCCAGCTCCGACCACCAGTTTTGCGTAATACCTTTGAAGTTCAAGGGCATTTATGTCCTAAATTTTTTGTATATAAGGATAAAGTAGTCCATAGTTTTGTTTTGTCAATTGTTTTCAAAACAAGGGCATTATTGTAGAAAATTTTTAATAGTCAAGGGTAAAATTGTAACAAAAATAAGATTACCTTGATAATCTTAAAATACATAATAAAATAATGGTATTCAGATTACTACATATATTACCAATAATACTTTACTATTGGTTTTGGAAAATTATCGGAATGTTTTATTACTTAACAATCAAACATGTTAATGAAATAATAAAAGATGACATTATCATGTAATCTTATAAACCTTCAACCAAACGCCCCCATATCATATGATAATATCATGTAAAATATAGTAAAAAAATGATAATATTACTTATAAATAAAAAATAAAATTCTAGATACTAGCATTTGTTACATTTTTTATTCTCTATCCTATTCTATTATCATATTTCAACACTACAAATACACATTTATTTTATTATTTCACAAATCCTATTTAAAAAAAAAATTCCAAATTCAAATGTACATTTTTTCCAATTATATTCTACTAAAATAAAATTTTAATTACTTTGACAAAAACACCCCCACTCACCCAACCATAGCTGGCTGTCGGCATTGGAGTAGTGCATGACTTATTGGATTTAGCCGGCCATGCACCGATTTGACCGTTTCTCTGGTCAAAAACTGCCAAATCAATGTAAATCTGACTGTTAACGGCCATGTTTATGGCCAAATCAAAGGATTTGGCCAAAAACGACTTGAATATATTTGATCGTTTTCGGTCAAATCTACGTCGATCTAGTTGTTTCTGGCAAGATATTTGGCCGGAATGCGCCTGCCAGATCCAACCTTCCCTACACCGTTCCAATATTGACGGTGGTTGAGTGAATATACTAAAATATTTTTTACCCCTATATTTAAAAAATATACTAAAAAACATTAAAATCTTTTTAAAATTTGTTTACTAAACACATTTTTAAATTTAAATCATATTCCTTTAAATATAACTCAAATTAACTTAAAATATTATTTTAAAAATGCTATTTAGAATACTTAAACAAATGCAAAATTTATAATCCGTAACAATTCAACTATAATTACATTTTGGATGCATTAAATGAGCTTTTCGTACTTAGGCAAGGAAGAACATAAATTAAAGCGAACTTAACATTATCAATTTAACCCTAAGGGTTTGGCCTTACGATCAAAAAAAATTATTTCCTTTATCGACTTCATAGGTTCGAATCCTCTTGGAATCATTTATTATAATTGTGATTTATCTAATTTTTTGAACTGATAAAAATTTTAATAAACCTTAAATATTAGTTAAAATACATGTAAAATGCTTAGACAATGTGATCATTAAAAAAAAAAAAAAAAAATTCAGCAATTTAGCATACCAGCCGCATCACATCACGACATCACGTCCAGCACATTCTCTATTATATTTATACATATTGAATTGCACACGTGGATCCTTGAGATTTGACGTGGCCATTTGGGCATAGAGTGGATTGATCCACAGCCACAAGTGAGGTGAATTGCATACGTGGAGCATTGAGAATAAACGGTGGCGATTTAGGCCTTTGGGTTAAGTGATCCACAACCACAAGTGAGGTTTTGGTCAGAATGGGAATGGCAGTCCCATGAGATGACTGCCACGTAAAGAGATAGGGCAGTAGTGTCTATGTGGGTCCATTTTAAAGAGTTTTAACGCATGGAAATTACTTTTGCGCATTTGTTGGACGAGTTTTGGTCAGAGTCTCTGTCAATCGTAGTAATGCAACAACTGGTGTACCCTTGGCCGTAAGCCCACATCGAATAATTATTATTTGGGATGACTCCACGACCCACCAAACGTTACACAGTACACTATTATTCTACTTATCAATTTAATAATATAAACTATAAAGTCGAAATAATTTAAGGGTAAAGATAAGTTTTAAGAATAGAGATTCTTGATTTATTCTTTCATAGATTGGAAGGTTAGCATCAAATACAATTGGGAATTGATTGTAGGTGTAAAAGGAGTAAAGAGTATGAATAATGCAAAATGAACATGGCATGGTTAGGTGATGATCTTGAAAGGTGGGCAATGACATAGTTGCCACATATATGAAATGATTATTGATATTTTCAATGAAAATTTGACAAACATGATCGTAAAGGTTAGGCAGTGAATGTTCTAATAATGCTCTACAAAAATGAGCTGGATATGTGATGAGTCATTTGTATGGTTCGAATTTTTAAATACACGAAACTGCTATGCTATTTCGCTAAGTAATGTTATATCATTTCAACTATTGGATTATCTCAAATGGTCAAAAGAGTTAATAATAACCATTGGAAATATGCAACGGTTGAGCTGGTACTTTATAATATTACCCAAGCCAAGCAAAGTCAATAAGATTCACTAGGCCTACAATATATGTATACTTATAAAGCTATCAAAAAGTGCTGAAGGCAAGGTTTGGTACTAAGAATATAATCAAAACAGAAACTTTCTCTTCACCTAGAAAATATCATCACCCGTTCATTTACAAGAATTTTCAACATCTCACATTAATAGGGTTTCATTTATATTAATTTATTTCAGTGGAATAACCTACTGTATTTGTATCGTTCAACTGATTATGATGATAATAAAATAATAATCTCATGATTCTCATACCTTACAACACCTTTTTTTTTATGGAATCTACCGCAATCCCAAGGTGGCTAGCAGCCTAACACGGAAATCACACAATTTTGATGGCGATGGCTTATCTTTCACGTTCAAGCTTTACTTGACTTCAACTCCATCCACATGATTTTGCCCCTGCATTCATAGCTTCTCCTCTACTTTAGGATGTGGAATAGTGGAAAAAATATGAATTAGATGAGAGCCCACTTTTCTTTATTTGTTACTGGAATCTTCTGTATAAAGAATGAACTAAATTGTTTCCCAATCTCCTATTGTCATAATATATCCAGCACTGCGTACATCATAGTGTTACCAACAACTTAAAAGACAGATTGTACCTTACAACAAGAAAAAGTATTTTGAAGACGTTTTTAAGAGTACTAATTAAAAACCATTCCTGGAATCCTGGAAACTGGTAATGGTTGTTGTATAGTAGTAAGAATTCCAAAATCCATGATTTTGGTACAATAGGAAACTTATCAGAGAGAATAAACCTTAAATACCAACAGAAATGTAGGGCAATATGAAGGTTTTTTTATTTTTATTTCTGCCACCATAAAACATGGTGAATAAATAGAAACAATGCCAGACAATCTGATGTTTTCTGCATTCGAGTCATAACTCTTTAATCCTTTTAAAATATACGAGTGCAATAAACTGTTTCTAATTATTGTCCAAGACTTTCACCTATCTATCTCTGTGGAGAGATATTTGGGTACAATGTTCAGGATTGATACCTCTTTATGAATGGGCTTTGAGAAAGAAGAGTCTTCAAGTTGCCAGGATCTGGGATACACTGAACCGCTACCTGGCACCATGTGTGTCCAGTCCAACACAGTGCAGTGGATCCTCCACGACCAACAATGACAGATGTAGTTAGTGTGTATGCTTGGCAGAAACATGCCAAAATTGAAAAATCTCAAATGGGATCCGGCTCTGTCAATCACATAACAGTTTCAAATATACAAACGGGAAAAATTTTAAGATTTCAACCAATAACTATAATTTATTAAAAAAGCTATCAGTTGGTGCACCAACTAACCATGTTTTTCTTTGCTTTGGAAGAACAATATATGTTTCACGATTTATAAAATGAAATATAGAAAACAGAAGACCAGTATTATTAGTTCAGCCTCTCCAAGTTAATAGTAGCCCTTTCCCAGACAGTTCAGACAGCGCTGCACCCTGTAATGTGAAATATTTGGAGAAATCATCAAATCAACAGACAAGCATCTCCATAAAGAAGCTCAACATAACTAACCACTAATTTATTACTCGGCTTTTATAATTGAAAAAAGCATGCTGACATCCACTATTCCAAACATTTGTTAAAATCTTTTATCACATTTTTTCAGTGGACTTAGTCAGGCGACTCATGTCTAATGACATTGTTTTCTCATCCTTATATTCATTGGAGAACTGAATGAAAACAAAAATACAAAGTAGAACAACTAATTTCTGATGTGAATCTCATTTAATAAAAATTACCACACAAAAAGAAAGAACCTAAAACACAAGAGTATCTTAAATTACCAACTATACTTCAGAAACTACAATGAAAAGGAAAGAGATGACTAAAATGTTATTTTTAGGGAGGTAGCTGGTCTGCATATCCTTCATTTTTCCAACTTCTCTCAGAAACGAAACCATAGTTGGAAGAAAAGTTGCTTTCCAGAAACAAGAACACACCACGGAAAGGAAAAAAGAAAACCTTACAAAAAGTGGGTATAGTTTTTGGGTAACTGGAAATTGTATAAAAGAATGAAAAAATTACAACCTATCAAGGGAAAGGATCCCTTAGGGAAGAACCTTGGACAGACCCCAAAGGCTCAAACTACACAAAGGAACCATGGATATACAATCCCAAAATGCACACAACAATTGACAAACTGAAAATGTTTTCAAAAACCAAGCATCAAAAACATAAAAAAATAAGAGAACGACTAACCTGTTACCATCACATGTAGGACAAAGACAAGGGTTGATAAAAATAGGGTCATACAAAGGCGACCACTTTATAGTTGCATTTCCTTTGCATAACTTACATTTATAAAATCCTTTCCCTTTACAAGACCCACAAGGCGCCGCGACCTTTTTCTACAAAATAGAAATCCGCAAAAACCAATCTCATCAACATATAACAATGAACTACTCAAACAGGAACGAAGAAGTAGTGACTAAGAGCAAGACACGATGGTTCTCATTTAGTTTTTACCCGTTTCGCTTCAGTGACAGCACGAAGCGCACCTAATGTGATAGTTGAAGCGAAATTGAGAGTGACAAATCCACCAAAGATTATTGTAGCACTTGTGCCCAGCACTTGCAGTGATTTTGGTATCATCGTCACAATTTCACTCTTACCGACTTTTCTTCGAACAATTTCAGCGCATACAAACCGACTGCAGTTTATCTTGATTCTTGGCTGTTGATTCTCTTAGATTTTGTGTATTTAGAAATTAGAAGTTTCCGGCAAAACGCACCGTCTTAGTTTATAATTCGTCTATCCAGTAAAGACTGAGGTGGGGCCAGCTGGTACGTAGTAGGTCCACGAGTGCGCTGAAATTACAAAACTGCGCCGACTTAAAAAAAAAAAACAATTCAATTCAAAATTTGAAAATATAAATACATTAGAGAGGCCGAGTATGCCACGTCAGCTCCCATCGAGACCGAGACGCCCTATATTTTCCTCAAATCAACATCTTCCCTCTTTCTAGTTTCTCGCTTGAGCTACGGAACCCTAAATATGCTGCTCTATCTCCTCCTCTCTCTTCGAAAATCTTTCTAATTAGTCACTTCTAGGCCTTCAAATCTGTTTAATCTGAATCATAAATAATTCAATCGGACGTTTCAACGTTTCTGGTAATTATCTAAATCGAATTATTATGATTTGTATCTTTTCTCAACTTTTGACCCATTTCGGTGTCTGGTTTTGGCCGGATCTTTTCGATTGATGTATATTTAATTCAATCCTTCGATTGAACTGGTTCTTGACTTTTTATTGGATTCGTTCCATGTATTTTCATTTCTGGCCTTGTGGACTTTGGGATTATGTGTTTTTGCTATTAGTTTTGGGCTCGAGGTGAGAAATTGGTGGCTGCTAGCTTACTTTAAAAAAATTGGATTTGTGAAGTTTGATCGTCGTTTGCGCTAATTTAATGTTTTCTATAGTTGCTATGGTTACTGTTATTGTATATTCAAAATTGTTAGGTTTTATTTTAATTCCTGTGTTGAATTGGCAATTGTGAGCTGTTGAGTTTTACTGTTATTCTATATAATCTAGGTTGCTGCTGGTGTTGATGTTCTAGTCATCAAATTATACTTGAGTTATCTGTTCTATTATTCATAGAAGTTATTCTGGAAATAATTTCGATATAGGTGTTACTTGCTAATGAGTTTTGTTAATGGGAAGAAATATTGGAGTTTAAATGATGTGACAATGGCGATGGCTATCCATGTGTAGGTTTTAAGTGGAAAACCAAAAGGATTTGAACTTGGTTGTGAGACAATATATTGTTGTTTTATGTTTTTAGCTGAAGATATTGCTCCCCAGAAAAGGATTTTGTTTGATCAACTTTCAAGTGGTTGGGATTTAAGACATGTTAAGTTGTGTAGTTTCTTTTGGCAGATTACTTCTAATTGTAATCATTCCTTTGATTGAGATAGAAGATTGAAATGGCGGTTGTCTCCATGGATGAGTGGCTGCAATTCATGGGTTATGTTGTTGTTGCTCTTAATATGAAAGAATGATCAAATGTGGTTTGATAATGTGATATGTGATTGTTGCCATACAGATCATGCCTGTACTTGGGACTCACCAGCTATTCAATGGTCGTAAATCTTGGTAACATGACTTGCTGGGGCTTTTCTCCCTCCCTCCCTTTCTGCTAATGCCTTTCGGATTTTATGTTGATATCCACCCTTTTTCGTTAATATTATTTCCTAGGAAGTATGCCTGGGAAAATGCTGAGGAGATGTGGCAAGGGTGTTGATATTTATGTCTGTAGTGCAGTGTCAAGAATCTTAGTATCACTTATCCATTTTATCCTGTTTAAGATAGTATGGCTAATCTTAGAGTCATTGTTTTTCCTTAAATTATGTAATCTTGTACATGTTTATGAAACTGATAGGTATACCGTATATGAGAGTTCTTATTAATTCACGCATCTTCTTACATAGTATATTCATATATCTATTTCTTTCTGTAAACATTGTAATTCTCTAAGCCTTGATTCTCTGTATTTGATATACTTTCATGTGCCAATTCCTTTCTTTTATCAGACTTGTAGGCCTTTCTTTTGATAAATTTTAATACATAAAACATGCATTTATTACATTTTGGCGTTTCTTTTGTGCTTTGATTTATTCAGTTGCTGCCTTTCTGGAGGCACTGGACTTTAGAGTTTGTGTTGATATAATAGAGACTTCAACATGCCAAAGGAGAGAAGAGATCGTTCTGTCTCATTTGATAGATGCAAGACATCTCCTTATCCATGCAGCTCCAGTCATGCTCAGAGATCTTCTGCTAAAATCCCTTCTGAAACTGAGGAAAATTTGAAGGAATGGGAAGACGCGAGGTGCCCTGTTTGTATGGAACATCCTCATAATGCAGTTCTTCTCTTATGTTCTTCCCATGAGAAGGGGTGCCGTCCCTACATGTGTGACACAAGCTACCGCCACTCCAACTGTCTTGATCAGTTCCGGAAGTCATTTGCTGAAACCTCATCAGTGACACCACATCAAGAAGAAACCCAACCCACAAACTCAGTCTCAATTGTTACTTCAGAAGTAGCAGTTACTGATTTGCAAGAAGAAAGAAGTGAGGAAGGTTCCTCGACGCCACATTCTGTGTCTTGTGAGAAGAAGGCACCGCCAAAGATAGTGTGCCCACTTTGCCGTGGCCATATTAAAGACTGGATAGTTGTGGAAGATGCTCGTCGGTTTATGAATGCAAAGACAAGATCTTGTTCTTGTGAGACATGCAATTTCAATGGCACCTACACAGATCTCCGAAAGCATGCTAGGGTGGAACATCCCCTTGTGCGGCCATCAGAAGCTGACCCAGAGCGGCAGCATAATTGGAGAAGATTGGAGCGCCAGAGAGACCTTGGGGACTTGCTCAGCACACTTCAATCTTCCTTTGGAGAGGAGGGGACTGATAGTAGTATTTTGCCAATTGATGATGGGGGTTGGCTTACTGTATTTTTTCTCATTAGAGTCTTTAGACCTGGGTCTAGTCCAAGGAGAAGTAGCTGGTCCAGTACCTCGAGAGCCAGAGCACACCTGAGTATTAGGAGGAGATCTACCCCACTTTGGGGGGAGAGCTATGATGGGGAAACAGGATCTTCTTCCAGAGACGACGATAATGACTCTTCAGATGGTGGATCAGCTCCACTTAGGCGCAGTGAGCGCTTAAGGCGGCAAACAACTCCTGACAACCAGCCTTAACGGCATATCCTTTGCTGCATCTGTATGATTCTTTTTGTTTGGAAACTACCAATGTGAGTAATGATGCAGTATTCTGGTGCTTTTTTTCCACTATTTAGCTGATGATGGCAATCAAATGTGAAAAACAGGAGTTGACTGCTTGTGTTGTGTTTCAGGTGGAGCAGTGAGAGCAGAATGGAAGTAATGCTCGAGGTTTGGTCTATTCCACATCGTGTGGAACAGATTTTGTTGGAGTTGATGGATATGTACCGGAGATTGTCAAATTGTAATTTAAAAGAACTTTTAATTAATCTATATATCTTTTTATCTGAAGCAGCTCTTTACTTTTACTTGGCATTTGTTGGTGCTGCTTCTGTCAGAGAATTGTCCTTGAATTGGTTAAATAAAAAAATTATTTATTTGTGGCGTTCAAATTAGTGGCCAATTTGGACGGTTGTTGTTGCTAGTTCACACTACTCTGGCAACAGCTAAGGTGTAATAATGGAATAATGATGTGGGACTGAAGGTTTTTGATCCATCTCGAAGTTGAGTTGAAGTAATGGAAACGTTCCTATTGGTTTGTTACTCTTCTTCAACTCTTTTCTTTTGCTCAAAGCCTCAAACATTTGTCTAAGGACCACATGTAGTGTAACTTATAAAAGAAACTAACTTGGGGTATTGCAATTTTAAGGTCTATTTTAAACTTTTTTTTTTTTTAATCTTAAATTATGTCGAGTAAAGAGTAAGGTATATTTAACGCTTTTCTCAGCTGGAATATTCAAATTAATTCAAAGCTCTTGCATTGGTTGGGATTGGGAATTGAACGTAATCAACAGTCTTTGCTTTGACCATGTACGCATTGGCTTTGAAAATAAGATGAGAGGATTACACATTATACACATGTGATCTCTCACTAAATCAAGCGCCGGCCACTTTAAAAACACATACCACGTTAATGAGTTTTTTTTCCTTTCCATCCCTAACCTTTGGTACAGTAACTTTTTGGTCCCAACTTTTATTTCCCCTGATTGAATCCTTGTGTTAAAGAAATTGTGAAATTTTATCTTGAATTTGGATTAAAACTTCTTTTATTTTTTAATATTAATTAACCAACGTGTCGTTAATTTTTTTCTTAGTCTATTAGCTTTTGGTTTTAAAATTTAAATTTTCACTTATTAAAAGGAGCCATTATTTGACTAAACAGTATACAAATGATAGCCACCTTCTCTTTAGCTATACTCTTTTTTTTTTTAATATAAAAGAAAAAAAAAAGAAAAAAAAAAAAGAGGAAAAGATAGTGAAAGAAAAAGAAAAAGAAAAAGAAAAGAAGAACTAACTCTTTTTCCTTAATTCCTCAAAAGTCCCAAATCTTTCCTCTTCACTGCCCACCTGCTCGGAGAACGGAGACGCATCTCTGAGACCGAGAAGAAGAGATTTGTGGTTGCGGGCTTAGGAGTTTTTATTTTTATTTTTGTGGAATTAGTGTGAATAATAGTTTTATGAGGAAATGGGATCAGCCAGCATCTCCAATTCCAGCTTAGAACATGATAATCATGACAACAGTGACACCCAGGTGGTTTTAAATGTTTACGATCTCACCCCTGTCAATAATTATACCTATTGGGTTGGTTTCGGGATTTTTCACTCCGGCATTGAAGGTTTGCTTCTTTTTGCTTTTATTTGGGTGGTCTTCACGTTGTTGAATTTTTCTTTCAATCTTTTTCTCTTTAATTTTTCACAGCTTACTAATTTTGGGATTTTTTATATTGCTTAGATCTTATGGGGCAAAGTTTTTGTTTATTTCGTTTGCTTGATTAAAGAGTCAACATTTGAATTCCTGTTTGTAATTCAGACTTCAACTTTATGGGGTTCTTGTTGCATAATTGATTTTAATTTTTTGCATGTATGATATATATTCTTCTCAATGTTTACAGTTCATTAGCCTTCTCTTCTTATTTTTTCAGAAAAAAAAAAAGAAAAAAAATAAAGGAATGTTAGATGGATGGAAGGATGATATGATGTTAAACTATTTTTTATACAGTAACTTCCCTTGGACTTTATTTTTAACAAAGAGAAAGAAGTTTTAGTCCATTAGTGCCTAAAAATCTTCAATCTTGAAGACAGTGTAAAATTTGTTATGCTTCATACAAGCAAAATGATTCAGTTGCACTTGAAAGTATTTTATCACAATGAGCTTTTGGTTCCAAGTTTAGTGTTATTGCTTAGTGCAGAATAGTTGATGCTGTTTGTACTTCAACAGGGACAAGACTAAGTATTTGAATTGTCTACTGATTAGAGCCTCAGACACTGGATTTAAACTTATCTCATGCAACTTTAAGTATTTTATGTACTCAAAATAGTTGGGAATAAGTTATGATCCTTGGACTTGTATAATGGGATTGAATAAATTGGTTCATGGTTGATGTATGCCCTAGAGGAAGGCTGGTAGAAGTGTGGAACATATAATGGGAATTGGGGAGAAAGTGATATGCTGATGAATATTTAAGATTCATGAAAACAATATTAATTAGAAACTCAATATTTGCTTGAATTGGGGAGAGAGTGACTTGATGAAATATGTCATCCTGATTCGTAGAACTCCATATAGTGAATGTTCATTATTACCAGAGTTTTCTGATCAATAAATTCATGTAGATCTACAACTAGTCCAAAAATGCAAGAACTCTTTATATTTGAATTTTTGTTCAATACACATTGTTCTTATTGCCTTTTCAGAGTTCAACTAACTAGGACATCTGAATTTATTGTATGAACAGTTCATGGTAAGGAGTATGGTTTTGGAGCCCATGACTTCCCAGTTAGCGGAGTTTTTGAAGTAGAACCAAGGAGCTGCCCTGGATTTATCTACCGATCTTCCATCCCATTGGGCCTCTTAAATATGCCTCCCTCTGAATTCCGGATGTTTATTGAGTCTGCAGCTTCTGAGTACCATGGAGATACTTACAATCTCATTTCCAAGAATTGCAACCATTTTACTGATGACATCGCATGGAAATTGACAGGCAAACATATCCCCGGGTGGGTAAATCGGCTGGCCCGGATAGGTACAAAAAATTCTTCCTGTTTATTGATCTTCCAATTCCTGTAATGCATTGGAACTTGCAACTATTAACTTTGGATGATGTATTGGCCTTGAACCCAAGGAATATGTGGGGTGAGTAGCTGCCCCTGAGGCTCAGCCAAAGGAGTTACCTACTGCCAAATTGTGTTATAATATGCCCAATTAAAGATATATTCATCATAATACATTAGGTTTCAAACCATGGTCTTTGATCTGCCCTTTCCTAGATTTCAAAAGAAATAGCCTTAAGTTTTAAAAAATTGAAGTTTACTTTTCTTTTCCATAAATAGTTACACAATTTCTTTTATGCCCTAAAAGCTGAACAATCTGAAAATTTAATAGAATGCATCATGTGTTTCAGGAGCTTTGTGTGGTTGTCTTCTTCCTGAAAGCCTTCAAGCTACTTCTGTTAAGCAGCTACCTGAGTACCACGAGTGTATGGGTAAATATTCTATATCATGAATTATTTTTCATCTGCATATTTTTCAAACTTAATGTTTGGTTCACTTATTACTTTTAACTGGTTCTAATATTTGTAACATGTGGTTTTGCCATTTTTTGGATTCTTTCCTAAAGAAGATGGAACTGAATCATTGTCGACAGCCACTCCTTGTGAGTCAATTGAAATTGATGATGACCAAGAGAAACTCTTGTTGTCACCACCAGCCGGCAGTGGGGAAGTGGCTTTTGTTAAAGAGACGCAGAAGTGAACTTTGGTTGCTTTCAAGGGAAAAAAAATGACCTTTGGACCTATTGTTCTCTTCTTAAGTCGATACTTGCTTGGAATGGCCTGCATCCCATTTTTTGGAGGTTAAGTTACTGGAGATCATTTACCATTGGTAGCACACGTGATTTCTTGGTGGATGTTGATTTTTCCAAATTACTCATTTTTTCAATCATTTTTCTTCTCTTTCCCAATTCTTTTGTTTGGTTTATTGGGGTGAAGAATTTGGAACTAGAAAATAGCTTGTTGTAATTGATATTTTGTACTAGTGTTTTGTATGAGCCTCTTTGAAGTAGAAACAATATCTCAACAACTGTTCAAATGTTTTATATAGTTCATGATTTGAAGGCGTAGACATTTTCCCAAACATATGAAATGTTCAAATTGCATACAGTTTCTAAGGGGACCATGATACCCAGAGAAGCTCTTCCAAGAAATTTACATTTGCTTATCAGGGCACCTGAAGGATACATTTATTCTTAAATCATATGCAGTCTGGCGGTTGCGGAATTCAAACTCAATATCGTCCTTAAACATTGTACATTTTTATTGAACAACGGAGTCGTGTTGCAATGATAGAGAATGTGGCAAAAGCAAGTTGACACTTGTTTTGTAATAAGATAGGAATATTCCTGATGAATGCACAAGATAAATAACTATGCTCCAGTTGTAACCATAGATTGTCATTCTCCTGATTACTGAAAAAGGTGGCAAGAAAACAGGAATATGAAATTTTCAAGAGCAAATGTGGTAGTCCCAAATTTCATTTTATTTATTCTTCACGATCACGGTGATCCAAAGGAGTTTGCAAGGCAAATCAAAAAAAGAATCAGCACCAGTTGCATCCAAGAGACAAGTTAAAAACATAGCAATAACCGTCCAGATTTCTTGACAGGGAAGTTGATGACCCAAATTACACACGGTCTTAAAGATTTACCAATAAGGTTTAAAACAATATGAAGTACACCAGGACTAAATAAGGAAAATGCATGGACCAAGTTCGCTATACCATGTATACCACAACCAGAACCATTTTGAGCTACTAAATTTTTTTCCTTGCAACCATCAACAATTTTCTCCTTCCTCTTCAATTTTATGAAATCAAGATTTGCAGTTGTCACGTTATGAAGAGCTCCCCTCAAGCCCCAATTTAGATGTTAGCCAAGCACAAACCTCATCCATCTCTTCAGGGATGGTGTAGTGGCCAAGCCTGCCAGTCAAGCAAAGGTCAAGGAATCAGAATTTAACAATAATAAGTTATCAAAACTAAACAAAGAAGAGTTACCGGTGTTACATACCCATTGTAAGATTTGAATGTCACATCCCGAAACCCATTTGAACCCAAGGCTAGTGAGGACTTTTCACCAAATTTATATTGAACCACATCATCACCTGCAACCAACCATGCCAAATCAATTTGTCAAGACCTGCAACTTATGTCACCAATAACTACAATGCCGGTGCTGAAACTAGGGCAAGTCTTCAATTAGGGTTGAATATGAGACCATGAACTGGTCATTGAACATCTAGAGCAACTGATGGCAACCATTGACCATTTTCTTGACAAGCAAATAACGGAAGAAGATATATAAAGGAGTAAAATCATTCTTGTTCTTCCATTACAAAAACAATGTGAATGTATTATGAAATAATAAGTGCACTGCCTTTTTATGTGATTTCTATTGTAAAGAAACATGAAGATTGTATTATGCTTCTGAATTACACATTGTCCATCCTACGGGCAGCTCTAATAGCTGAAATTAGACGAGAGACGTTTTTGTCAATGAAACAAGAATCATGAATAAAACTACACAAAAGACATTAGCTAGCAAGGGACTACAATGATATGCAAAACGAGGGGAGGATATGGCCACAAAAGATTAGCTTTGACCAGCATTAAAGATTTTAAGCCTCCCAATGACCATTTATTGACACTGGCATAAACATATTCCAATAACCAACAAAAAAAAACAGAAGATAAAATAATGAAAAAGGTGAATTAGTCAGTTTATGATCATCTAAGCTTATATTCTACTCATAATCACAATTTGTTACTCATAGGGCAAAGAAACAGTATACCCTAAAGCCAATGATATAACATAAAACCTTTCAATTAAATATAAATTTCAAGACAAAAAAAACCAACATGTTCCTATGTGAGATATTTAGGACGACCTTTGCCATGACAAAGCAAAATGGGCAAAGATGAAGCACGTCTTGCAGCTTCATTATCTCCTCTAAATTTGCTATTCAAAGTCCTGGAAAAGCACATAAATTAGGCACCATAACAAATGGAAATATGCCTAGAAAGTATCAAGTTGAGGTAAATATATGAAGACAAACTTTGAACAAGGAAGCCAGCCACTTAGTCCCACAACTGCAGTTAAGTTGGCTGGGTATGTATTGCCATTTGCATATTTTCCCTGAGCGAAGCAGGTTGCAGAGTATAGTGAGGTTGCTGCACCCATACTGAAGCCTCCAATACCAAGTTTAACTATGACAGAAAATATTATGTTAATATTAGAACTAGAACAAGAGCAAAGTTGGCATTGTCAAGATTAAAACTCAGGAGTAATTACGGGTTGGAAATTAATCCATTGTTCTCCCTGTTGCATATGAAAAAGTAAGTTCACCTCTTAAATGTACATTCATATAAAAACCTGGAGTAACCACTATTAGTGATCATGAGGAGAAATATATCCATTACACAAAAGCAATGCAAAATACTCATCTCACATGCAAAACAAGCCTCTTTAGTTGAACTTATATGTGGGACACAATGCAATGGTGCTACACCCATTGGAATCATCAAATATCCTATTAGTTCATGATGCAATTTGAGAAGCAGAAGTCCATAAATCAACTATACAGTAACCTGGTAATGACGTTTAAGTTTGCATGAATGCATAAAAGCACAATCCTTTTGACCTACAGATTGGAACATAGTGTGGCAAATTGTGCTCCAAATAAACGACACAGACTGACACTGCAATGCTTTCTATGTTACAAAAGTCTAGCTCAGAAACAACTTTACATAATAAGCTCTTACTCTCAATTAGATAGCGAAGATAACATAAGCAATTAAACTGAATATTTGGCATCTTGAAAAGGTAATCGGTTAAGCAGCTGTGGCCTGATATTAAGTTTTTCATATCACTCCAACAATCAAAATGCTTGAAAACATCAACAACATAAACATCTAAAAAATACTTTTCAAACAGATAAATCATTGCCAAATGTATAGCATCATCACATAACAAAGATCTGAAAAAAGAAACTTACTGTCAGCAGGCTCGGTTGACAACAAATTTGCAACATGCAAGGCTGCAGCATCTAAACCCTCTAAATCATCAGGAGCATCTTCCGAAAGATCTCCCACATCAAACCCTGATTTAAATCACATAAGCATTTCAGGTAAAAGTAATTAAGGACTCAAACAGAAGATTTATGTTGAAGCAAGATTTTCATCACTAACATCCAAAAATGAATCTTCATTTTCAACAGATTGTTAACAGAGATGAGAGAGTGGAGTCTTGTTGTAGTTAATATTGTAATTATTTTTTCTTTCATTTTTCGAGGATGCTAATATTGTACAACTTTGATAGACAGCAACATGGGTATTATGTGATTTTTCATTTAAAAGAATATATTACAAATCAGGCAACTATACTTACAAGCAGTGGATGGAAAGCCACCAAATATAGTCATTGGTCGAGTAGGGGCAGTTGGGCAAATCCATTTAATCTGCATCATACAATTACAGTCATAACAAGTTACGAACTTCTCAATGAAATCAAAACACCTCTTCCAAATAAATTGGAAAAAGGAGAGTTTCATTAATGCAAGTGCTCCTAAAGAATTAGGATGCGATCACTCTTACATTTGGAAGAGGAAGGGTCTCCAAGAGCTGTGACCAGCTGCAAATAGGATCAAAGCATAAATGAAACTTACATTTTCATATACAGATAGAAACCTATATACATTTTCATACACATGAAATCTACATTTGTTTTGCAAAAGTTTTTGCAAAGCGCGCATGCATAACTAAAAAAATAATTGATCTTAAATATATATAAAGAATTACTGGAGAGAAGACAGCAATGAAAAATCGATAATACCTTGAACCATTGTCACCAAGACCATGAAGCCAAACCACAGTAGCTTGGTGTTTACCTTTGGGCCTGACCACATAAGTCCTTCCAAACTCAAGAGCTCTTTTAACAGTTTTACCCCCTTAAAAGATGTTGCAATAAAATTCATTAATAAAAAATGCTGAAGATTATAACAGAACTTTCATAGTAACCATCAACTTTTCCAAACAGTAACTGATGGAGCCAAAAAAATAAACTAACCGGAACTCATGGAAGGGCCAGTAAAGCTCATCTTAACCCTAAAAAGTATCAGTAAGAAGAGAACGAATCCTGAAATAAATTAGGACCCAGATTAATAATTACCCCCTGAAGTAAATGAATTAATTCAATGTAGCACTCGTATCAATTTGAAGATGTTTCTCACAGACAACATTATCATAAATGAGCTAAAGAAAAGGTATAGTATTCAAACATTGTTCATATCGAAATGAACCCAATAATTTATAACAACACCACAAAAATATAAGAACCATAATTAGACTCAAAAAAAAAAAGGGGCAGTAATATAATTAATAGAAGACAATAACCATTATAATAAAAGCCAACCTCCAAGAAATAATTTGATGTTGAAATGGAGGATAACAAAGTGGAAATATTTATTAAGGAGAAATAGAATTTTAGGGTTTAAAGAGATTACCAGAAGGCAGAACGTAAGGTTCGATATGATAAATCCAAGGGAAGACTTGGACAAGCTGTCTGGCTTTGTTCTAGCTCCGTCCCCAAACTTTAAGTCTGATAGTCCTTGTTTATCTTCTGTTTTGTGTTTCGTCGTTTTACGATGTTACTAATGTTTGTGGAGT